>RJWH01005876.1:0-49673 GCA_004363575.1 Solenodon paradoxus
TCCCAGCTCCTACAGCTGAGGGGGTGCCAGCTCAGTCCCCAGATGTGCCCAGATTCCAGGCAATACGAAGAGTTCAACCTGCTCAGTCCTCATGGAAAAGGAGTCCTGGGGTCCACGGGGGTCCTGTGAGCAGGCACAGAGCCCAGAGGGCGGGGAGCTGGGCAGGCGGCCCCTCGGCCATCGTGTGTGCGGCCGTCGGCAGGCAACTGTCTGAAATGGCCCACGTACCGGGTCTCCGATGACATGGTTGGCCACCTGCCGTGTGCGGTTGATGCCCAGAATGCCGAAGACCACGAAGACCATCGCCCCTGTGTCCACCAGCGGCCGCACGGCAGGCTTCCCACAGCCTGTGTCCACGCAGGGGTTGAAGCCGAAGGTGGCCGAGAGGCGTGTCTTGGGCCCTGCAGAGCGAGCAAAGCTGTATGGTGGGGCCTAGGCCTCCCGGGCTCCACGGCACCCACCCCACGCACCTTTCTCACTGGGCACGTAGAAGAAGCCTCTGGTGGGCCCATCGGGGCTGGAGCCCAGCAGGCAGCCGGGTGGCGCCACGCACACGCGGCCGTGGAAGGGGGGCTTGTGCGACTGAGCAAAGTAGAGTTTCCTGCGGAGGCAAGGAGGCCGGGCTCAGGCCGGCAGCCGAGGGAGTTGGACAGAGCACGTGCAGGGGCTGGACGGGTGCAGGGACAGACTGGGCTTCCCCAGCACAGGCGCTTGGCCGTGGGCGGGACCGGCGTCAAGAGGCCAGCTGTCATTCTGTGGTTACCAGGGTCCACCGTGTGGGCCTGCTCCAGGCCCTTCTCCCCACATCTGTCTCCTGCAAGTGGGGGGGTGGGGGACGGACACTGCTCCAGGCCCTTCTCCCCACGTCTGTCTCCTGCAAGTGAGGGGGGTTGGGGGGGAACACCGGGACGACGACTAGCAGTTTCAGACTGTCCTCCAGGGGGCGCCAGAGTTCCGGAAGGACCCTAGGTCCAGTCCTGGGAACCGGTGGGGCGGGAGGCCGGGCTCCAGCCCTCTGCCTTGTCTCAACCCGAATGGCTCAGAAACCTCGAGTCTGTTTGAAGAAAGTGCTTCACGGCAGCTAGCTCACCACTGCTGTGGCTCAAGGTTCTCTCTAGAAGGTTTTAAGCGCATCCAGGCGGCCCAACCCCAGCTGGTGTGTCCACAGACTAAGTCCAGCCTGGGCCCGGGGGCGGACAGGCAGATGGACAGGCAGCCCACCACGGTGTGTGAGGCTGGAGGGCCGTGAGCCCTCCTGTGGGCCCAGCCTCCACGCTGCTCCCTCTGCCCCAGTGGAGCTCAGGCTCACATGGGTGCACGAAGCCCCGAGGCCAGGACCTGCCGGGGCCCGCGGTCCCCACGTGCCAGCAAGCACTGCCTTCCTCTGGACTCTGGCAGCCAGCTGTCTCTCGGGGCATCATTTGCAACAACACTGGTTGACGTGTGAGCTGCCTGTTTCCGTTAGGTGGCCGAGGGCAGAGGCCACATCTGTCCCATTTGTCGCTGTGTCCCTGGCACTACCCCGGTCCCGGCACAGTCCGTGCTCAGTGTCTGTTAAGTGAATGAACGGCTCCGGTGAACCTGCTCTCACAGCCTCAGGTGAATGAATATAGGGTGCAGGCCAGGACCCAGAGAATCAAGCTAAGGAAGAGACCCCCCCACTGGGCCAGAAACCCCCCAAGTCATGGGACACATGGTGGGTTGAGCATTTGGGAGCTGGCTTTCTGCCGGCACTCTGCAGGGCCTGAGTACACAGCACGTAGTGACAAGGGGCCAGCTGTCACCTGACTAAGGGGGTGGGTGTTAAAGAAAGGTTTTCTGAGTAAATCACACACTGAGAGGGTGGGGAAGTGCAGAGGGCACCGTTCACTCACTCAGCCAGTGCACACTGGGCACCTGCCCAATGCAGGACATAGCGCTAGGTGCGGGGACCCGCATGGAACAAAGTCAAGCGCTAAGGCCGAGGGACGGCAGGTAAGAAAGCAGAAGATGGGTGAGGCCGGGGGGGACATGCCAGGGCCACAAAGAGGAGTGGGTGAGGTGGGGACACCCACCAGGTGTGGTTGCTGTTGCGGGGGTGGGTCAGGGACAGCCTCTCCCAGGAGGGGAGATCTGGGTAAGCTGACCAGATTCCCTGGAGACAGAAACGAATGGGGCTCTTGGGCCCCCTCAACAAACTGAGCCTGGGGCAACTCAACTGCCCCCTTTGACCCATATTATACATGGCCCTGGTTTATTAAAAACTGGACAAAATTGACATTTATGTTAAAAGTGACAGGACAGGCTGAAAATAATGAAAAACAAACAAACAGTACTGTCCCGTTTAAAATGTACGTGGTCAGCCTACAACTGGGCCGGGACTGGAACTTGAGGAGCTGGGAAAGAACAGTCTAGGCACAGGGGCAGCAAATCACAGGCCCAGAGATGGGAGTTGCTTGGTTCCTTCGAGGAGCAGGGAGATGGTCACGGTGCCTCCCGTGGAGCCATTGAGAGGGACAGTGGTCAACGGGGGAGCAGTTCCCAGATCTCTGCTGGCCTTCCCCACTCCCCCATCCTGGGCCGAGGAGCATCTTGACAGACACGTGGAATGGGCGGGGTCTCTGGAGCCGGCATCTCACGCGTGTGTGCAGGGGCGGGGTGTGCAGGGGGCAGCCTGTCCACGGCCGTTACCGCGTGTACTGCTGCTCCCTGGCGGCCACGTAGAAGCTGAAGTCAAACTTCCAGCCCCGCTTGGCGTCACAGGCCAAGGTCGTCACCACCCACTTGCGGGAGGGGCTCGCCGCCTGGAGCAGCCCTACTGTAGACATACAAGCGGTCAGCTTCTTGGTGAAGTTACCAAAAGGCGCTCTATACACCTAAGCAGTGGATCGACAGAGACAAGACACGTGACTCGGGGCGGCTGCCTCGGCCTGGCCTCACATGTCCCACCCTGTCCCAGCCCCCAGGGTGGGGAAGAGAGCCCTGGGCAGAGGCTCAGGAGGCCTGGGTTGGAGTGTGGAGATGGGGCAAATCCTTCCCTCCCTGAGCCTCAGTCCTTCCTGCAGCCAAGCGTCTTGTCGAGCCCGACCTGAGCGAGCAAGTCAGCGTGACCCTGGCCGCATGGCGCTGCCTGTGACGAGGCTTCTCATTCTACGGGCTTTGACTGGAATTATCAAGATGCTGAGACACAGGATATGTGGGCAGGGGAAGAGGAGATGGGCAGGTCAGGGCTCTCTGGGGAGGTGATGGTGATGCTGAGACCTGCCTGAGGACTCAGCCAGGAATGAGGCTGGAAGGAAAGGCTGGGGGTGGAACAGCGGTGCAAAGGCTGAGAGTGAGGAAATGCCTCCGTGACTTCACTTCTCACATGGAGATGCCAACCCTGAACAAAGTGACTTGTGTCACTGTCACCCGGGAGGGTGTGACATGTGGAAGAAATATAAGTGATTCCTACCGGGGGGAGCCGGGAGGACTGAGGCGGCCCTCAGAGGCTCTTTTCTGGGAGGCTGGAGCAGCTGCCAGGAACACATTGATGAGAAAAGTCAGCCCAGCCAGGGTTGAATGCAAGGATGTTATGAGGACATGCTCTTAATACATGTCGTCTGGCTTAAAGTCAGTTTCCAAGAACCTACTGATGACATTAAGTGAGGACTTGGTAGAATGAATGTTACCATCTGCCCAGTACTTACTATGGCCTCTATGTCAACACCCAGGCCTTACCTCACGTGCCTCCGACAGCCCTGGCTAGTACCTCTCATATTCCCATTTCACAGCTAAAGAAACTGAGGCTCAGAGATGAAGCCATGTGCCCCAAAACACACAGATTATAGACGGCAGAGCCAGGACTTGAACCCAGGTCTGACTGACTTGGAGCCATGTTCTCACCAAGCTGTGGTTCCTGTCACAGACCTGGCTGATAGGGCCGGTGGGAACGAGGAGCACGTCTTCAACTACCTGCAGCAGCCCATGCTCACAGACCCTGCCTCCCCTGCCTACGTGCCAGTGCACACCAGTGCGGCATTGAGGGCCCCCTCCCCTGTTGTGGGGGTCACGTGACGCCAGCCCAGGCTCACCTGGAAGGAGGGAACGTCTCCGTCTCCCGGGGACACGATCTGCCAAGGGGCAGGCAGGCTGGCATTGAGGGAGAGCCTGTAGACAGCAGGGCGACCTTTACTCTTCGCCTTGGAGACGTACACAGTGCCTGGGGTGTCTAGGACAAACGGGGGGTGGGGCAGTCACCCCAGCTGGCTTCCTCTGACCCCCCAGAAGCCCACATCTGCTGTTGGCGGCAGAACTGACTCCTGACCCAGGCTCATCTCTGAATGTGGGCTCTGTCCCGCTCCACTGGACGGGGCATGGCAATGATGGGGGAGGTGGCGATGGTCCCCGGGAGAGGGTGTTGGCCTGGGTGGAGGAAGTGACAGCAATGCTGGAGATCTGGGCCAATGTGCTGGGTATGGAAGGGCAGCGGCCGTGATGCCAATGATGGGGCGCGGTGGCATGCACAGGGGCGGGTGTGGATGCTAGTGATGATGATGGTGGGCGCAGAGGCTGACAATGCCACGGGTGACACGGACACACAGCACAGCCCCATGGGGGTGGTGTGACCTCTCATAGTCTGTGTCCTGGCACCCACCTCTATGGAGATAAGCCCACCTCAGGCTCAGGACGCCCTACCCTCCAACAGGGCGGGCTTGTGGGACACCACAGGCCAGGCCAGGGCAGCAGCAGGAGGGATCCTAGAGCTGTGACCTGGAGGCTAGCGGGTAGTGGGTGAGGGTCCTGTGCTCGCCCTGAGTTCACCCCCTCCACAGGGCCCCTCCCTGGTGACCCAAGAACACAGGCGCTTGTTCTTAAAGGAGAATCCAAGAAGGAATTTAACCTGCTCTCCCCTGCGGGGCCCGCAGACCAGGCAGGATCTCCTGACACCCCCGCCACAGCCGGACACCACGCCCCCTCACCCTGCTGGGTGGCCTCGGGTCGGCTGGCCCAGGGGACCCCCGAGCCCCGCTTCTTCTTCTCCAGGGATGTTCGGATGTTGTTGTGCAGGCTGTGGGGCTTCTCCTGGAACAGACCTACACCCCCGTGCCACGTCAGGGCCAGCAGGACCCAGGAAAGGGCCAGGGCTGCTGGGAGCTATGCCAACCCAGGGACACAAGTGCCAGGGCCCTTGGCGTGGGTGTCAGGGATCTGAACATCGAGTGCCTCTTCAGAGAAAGACATTCTGGAGCTTCCCTGTAGTACTCACTGCACCTCGGTTTCCTCCTCTGTCAAATGGGGCGACACCGGGCCAGGGAACCCCTAGGAAGGTGACTGAGGACTCAGTAGGATGCTGCCTCCCGCGGGCTTAGCAACTGTCTGGTTCATGATGAAAGCTCAATAAACAGGAATGATTAGAAAAGGCATGTTCTCGACTAGTGAGTTTCTGTTTCGCCCCAAGCATTGCGGATTGCTTTTCCTTTCCTTTTCTTTTTTTCAATGTTTGCCTTTTTTTTTTTTTTTTAAATGAAAGGAATTTCAGGAAACCTTCAAAAATTTCATTCTCAAAACCAGCCTAAGAGACCATTTGTATGAATCTCATTTGACAGAGAAGCTGACAAGGAGGTCTGAGAGCTTAGAGAAGTGGGAGGAGGGCCCCCTGAGGCTCTGTCTTGTCTGCTCAAAGGTCTTTTTGTGCAGTATGAAAGGGACCCTGCTGAGGCCGTTGGGAAGCTCCAAGCAACCAGGGCCCTGGCTTTCCTCCGGATGCTTCAGGATCATCCTGGGGTTTGTCCATCTGTGAAATGGGAGCAACCCAGCCTTGCCCTCTAGGCCCCGGGGAACAGCAGGAGGACTTGGAGCCCCAGCAATAAAGGGGCGGAATCACAGGCCCAGGCTGGAGCAGTGGCAGGCGGTGGTGGCCCTAGTGGAGAGGGGCTCTCCAAGCAGCTCTCCAAGCTGCAGTCGATTATCAGGCGTTTGGCTAATGGCATTACCAAGGGGAAGGCCAGGTTAATCTGAATGCTGCCCTAATTAAATGAAGGCAATTACAGCTGTCAGCGGTCTTCTCCCAGGAGCTGGAAGCGCTCACCCAAGCATCTTCTCATTTGGTTTCTAACGGTCCCAGCAAAGCTGTATGACCTTGGGTCGACTGCTGGGCTCCCAACCCCGACCTCCGGCGACCTCAACCTCTGTAAAATGAGGGTCTGGACCAGGCTATCTTTATGTCTTAGTCTCACCTCCTTGCTCATCTCCGGCACCCATTCTGTCCCCAGGGCCTACGGATTTCACCTCCTATAAACCTCTCCACTGCCCCCATCAGTTTGCTGGCCTGGCCCCACCATCCCTCCTCCTCCAGTCAGCCTCCACCCCGCCCTCTAATCCACCTCCACTCAGCACATGGGGACTTGATCGCAGGTTGCAAAGGAGGCAGGGCCCGCAGGAGACGCCTGGCTGGACACCCTCACCTGAACAGGTGATGCAGGAGATGCCCTCTGCACTCAGGTTGTACTTGAGGTCCAGCAGCACCTGGATGTTGGTGTCGGGCCGGAAGAGCAGGGGGGCCCGGCTGGCAGGGCGGAGGCGGCTGGCAAACACCACGGACAGGACGAGGATGGTGACAAAGAGCCCTGCAAGGGAAGAATGCTGCACGAGGCAAGGCTGGGGCCAGAGGCCACTCACAGCCAGGCCTCCAGAGCCCCAGGGGAGAGCTGCTCCCTTTATGGCAAGGAAGGTTGGAGATGCAAGACAGAAGCCCAAAACGCCAGCCTGTGCATCAAGCTCGCTAGGAATCGGTGCTCTGGGGGAGGGGCTGGGCGTCGCATGTCCCTGGGGTCAGACTATAAATTTCAAGCTCACACTCAGGGGTAAGAACCAGCCACCTTCTTACAGCGCGTATCAGTTTATAAAGAGCTGGTGCAGCCGCTTGATCTTAACAAGTCTAAGACCTGTCTGTGATGACAGGATTAACAGCACTGAACGTTTATGGAACGCCTGCTGCACGCCATGCAGGAGGCCGAGTTCCTTCCATGCATGTGGAATTCCTTACGTCCGACTTATTCCACAGAAACTCTTATCCTCAGTTCCATGATGAAACTGACGCTCGGACGGCCTGCCTGGGCCAGGACCAGGCAGTTAGCAGTGGGCAGCATCAGGAGCCCCGCTCAGCCAAGTGGTCAGTAAGCTGTGTGCTGCCCGGCATACAGTAGGTGCTCACTAAGCGACAGCTACAGTGGGACCAGCTTCATCCTCCATAGGACAGAGGTGACATCTCCACGCTCCGGTTCGCTTGCAGGCAGGGCAGGCTCTCCAAGCCTGTGTGTTCTTGGGGGAGCCTGTCTGCCGTGTGCAGGGACTGGGGAGGCACTGAGGTGGGGGGCGGAGGGAGGGCCCCCTTACCCACAGTCACCCAGCGGCTCTTGACGGCCGACCACAGCACCCAGTGGTGCAGGAGCTCCTGCAGCTGTGCGATGAGCTGGCCCCGGCTGCCCCTGTCGGGGGCTGACGGCAGGCCCTCGGGGGGCACAGACACCAGGGACACGTCTCCCAGGTCCAGTGACACTGCCAGGGCAGAGCAGGGGCCCGTCAGAGGCCTGGCCCAGACGGGCACCAAAGCCCGCCCAGTCGCTGCCTTTCTAGTGGTGTTCCCGCGCTCGGTGGGGATCCCCAGCTCTTCCAGTGCCCCCTCAGGACCAGCCTCCCTCAGACCACCTCGACAAAGGTCACTGGCCCCGGGCCTTGGAGGGGCCGGCCCGCGCCTGCTCTCACCCGGCTCCTCCTCGACATCCAGCAAAGGGATGTCATCATCCAGGTAGGGCATGGGGCCCTGGGCAGGCCTGCCGCCAGCCCGCTCGGGAGCAGCAAACACGTCCCCAGGGAAGTGCAGGGCGCTCTTGCGGCCACACTTCTGGTGGCAGCTGTAGAGAGACGGGGAGACGGGTGAGACCCAGCGCCCGCGTGTCCAGGGGTGATGGCAGGGCCCCGACTGTCAGTATCAGCTGGTGCGGACATGCCCCCAGCACACTCGTCACACACATCCGGGAAGTTTACGCTGGTCCCACCCCAATGCCGTCTCCCCCGGGGCCACCAGCCGTCAGTCTTCCTCTGGGGAGACAGACAGATGGTGAGGCAGCTCTGACCCAGGGAGGGGATGACAGCAGGCAGCTGCTGTGCACCGAGGTGACCGAAGTAGGTGTGGGACCCAGGCAATGACAGGAGGAGGGAGGACGGGCTGGGCTGCAGAGTGGCTGGTGTGGCCAAGGTCTCGGGAAGATGAGGCTCGCCCTGGGGATGGGGACAAGAACGAGGCGCAGGGCGCACGTCTGAGCGAGCTTCCAGCCCCTGTGGGCCCCTCACAGGAGGGACCACTTCACAGAAAATGGAAGTGACACACAGGTTAAGCAACCTGCCCCAGTCCCACGTGGCCAAGGACTAGGAAGATGGCGCGTCCACTGCCAAGACTGGGCTCGGAATGGGCCTTCCCGGTGTCTCTTCGGAAATTAGAAAACGCCATCCCTTCCCTACGACCCTTTGCTTCAGTGTCACAAAACTGCCACGCAAGAGTCAGTCTGACACAGCGCGCCCAGCAATGCTCAGCCCACAGGCCCACAGCGGCGGCCCCGAGGACGGCGTGAGCAGGAGAGCTGAGCTGCGCACGCTGGTCCAAGTCTGAGCTCCTGGCCAGGCTCTCGTCAACCTGCTGCCTCTCCTTGGCTCACCATGGTCAGATGGACACGGTCGCACACCCTGGATGATCCTAACTCTGTCCTGCTCCGACCCACACGCTCCCTCACTCCTCAGGACTTCTGCCCCCGCAGTCACCCAGGCCAGATTCTGTTGGGCCCCACTCCTGCCTCTCCCCGGTCATCCAGCTCACAAGACCCCAGCCCCTTGACCTCTGCTAGGAACTCTGGACTGACCAAGTTTGCACACAGCTCACAAAACCTAAATATCGTCTCTCTCATCTTGAGGACATTCAACATGGCAGCGCAGAGCATGGGGACCAGATCCCGATTTTCTTGGGTGCCAATCCTGGCTCTGCAGCCTACCTGGGGGAGCTTGAGAAGTTACCTTTCGAAGTTGTCTCAACCTCACCAAGCCCTTGTTCTGTCATCTGTAAAATGGTAAAATAAGAGAATCCGGCTCCCAGGGTCCTGGTGGGGGGGTCATTAACTCTCGCACAAAAGCACTCTGGCCCCTTCATGGTACATAGTAGGTGGTCACAAATGGTACCATGGCAGATTCTCTTCTCCTCTGCTTGTTCCCCACAGCGCCCGGCATGGGACTGGGCATCCAGAAGGTAATTAATAAAGAATCACATGGCTTTGAAAAGAGAGGGTGCTGTGCTGATGCGGATCTTCAGGACAGGAGGGCGTCCACTCACCTGGTCTGGCAGGTGCTCTCCAGTGGCGCCATGTAGAGGCTCCAGAGGCCCAGGGCAGCGGGCATGGTGAAGAGCACAGCCAGCCAGCAGCAGGACACGATGAGGGACATGAACAGGCCGAAGTCGTGAACAGCTGGGATCTGGCGATGGAGAGGTGGAGGGAGAGGTGGGCTGGTGAGGTCTAAGCCCAGGGAGCCGGGGACTCTGCACCAAGGCTCATAGGACCCCAGACCTTGGCGGGACGAGCAGGCCCAGGGAAGAAGCCACCGCCCAGGAGGACATCAGAAGGCAAGGACTGGGGCCAAAAGGCCAGACGAGAGGAAGAGTCCCACCTCTGCGTGGAGGCTTTTGTCTCCAAGGCAGCCCACGGCCCGGGACTGTGCCGGCACAGAGGACCGTCTATAACTGTCATTACATGAATGACTGCGGGGAACAGGGGAAGACACGCCCTTGTCGATCAGGCTATGTGCCAGTGAGGGGGAGGCAGAGCATCTGCCTCTGGGGCCTAGGAGCCATGGGTGTCCCCTGGATGTGTCCCAGGGCCCTGCACAGGGCGCAGCAGTCAGAAGAAGCTGGAACCGACGCGCTGACAGGCCTACACTGTGGGTGAGACGCGCTCACAATCTCCTTGCTTCGATCCCTCGCTAATTCAGACACTTGGAAAGCGAGGCTCAGAGAGGCCAAACATCTTGCCTAGGGTTACACAGCCAGGTGATGGCAGCAGTGGGATGTGAAGCCAGCTCTGCCTGTTTTCTGATGTGGTTCTTGAGGAAGGTCTGGATAATTCCAAATCATCCGGTGGTTTCTCTCAAAGAGCGGGCAGGCGCACGCCTGTCAGCTGCTGTCAGCACCAGGGGCCCGATCTGAACTCCCGTCCCGCTCCTGAGGCTCAGGGGCCTGAAGGGCCAGCGAGGGGAAAGCCAGGCCAAGGAGGACGGTGCCGTGTGAAGCCTGAACCCGGGTCAGAGATTCAGTCAGGCTCACAGCTGGTGGCCCTGGGGGACCCTACGGACCTCAGTTTTTCTGTCAGGAAAACAGGGGTGGTTCCTAGACCTTTGTCCTAAGTGTGTCATGAGGATGAGATGGGAAAGTGTTTCAGAAAACGCCCTTCGGGCGGAGGCTCGATACTACGAATGAGCAATCCGATAAATACCATCACTGTTACTACAGTTTCCCGGCGTGTCCATTTAAGTTGCTCGTTTAGGGGGACTCCACAGAGCAGCTATGCTCGACGCAAGGGCTGCGTGGCCCCAAGAAAAGGGGCAGGTGGGCAGGCAGAGCCCAGGGACAGGCGGGCATGGCAGGGGCGGGCCAGCACGGGCGTGTCCCACCTGCGAGAAGACGTTAGCTGCATAGGCGGCCGCCGTGGTCAGGGAGGTGAAGAAGGTGGCCTTGCCTGCTGTCTGGATGGTGTGGATCATGCGGAGCTGCGGGTCTTCCAGGTGGGTGGCCTGGCGGTAGGTGTTGATGAACACGAAGACGTCATCCACACCTGTGGGAGGGAGTCCCGGATCACGCTGCCGCCTCCACGGTCAGACTCAGCCTGGGTGCCCGTGCCCACCCCAAGCCAGAGGTTCTGCAGCTCAGCTGGGAGTGTGGAAAGACCCACCTGTGGCTGCAGCCCCCCAAACCCCACTCCCCAAGAACCACCCTCAATGCTCTGTGGCCCCCGCCCATCCCAGAATGAGGCCTCTTCCTCCAAATCTTCACCTCCTTCCACCTGCCTCTCCATCCTCAGGCCCTACCCAGCATACCCACAAGCCCCTTCACCCCTCGGAGGCTCCACCCAGATGACAAGGATCCGCCCCCACTCACACTCAACCCCACCACTCTCCGAGGCTCCAAGACCTGACAGGGGCCTTGGTGGAGGCCCCCTGGAAGCCAGGCTCTGCATCACCAGAGCAGGCTCATCTGGGGGTAGAGCCCCCCAGCAGGTGGCCCGTTGCCATGGCAAGTGAAGCAACTCACCAATACCCACTATCACGAAGGCTGCCACTCCATTGAGGATGCCCAGGTACTGGATACCGAAGACCACGTGGTATAGAAAGAGTGCCACCAGGCAGCTGAGGCCGATGCTAGCGATCCCGAAGAAGGACAGGAACACTGGGCAGGGCGAGAGGCGCAGGGGATAGAGTGGCCTGGGTACCCCTGGGAACACACCCCTCCCTCCCTTTCGTGTCCCTGACCCTGGCTGGGTCCTGCCTCAAACTCCTTCACCCCCATGGCACACCCTTCGCCACCTGCCCAGCACAGTCCTCCATGCCCAGAGGTGGGGCCTGAGTGGGAGACGAGGCCCTCATCCTTGCAGCACTTATCTCAGTTTCTACAGGGACATTATAGACATTATATATTTAACACCTGTCACTCCTGTAGACAAGGGGCTTCACGGGTAGGAAGCACGTGTGACGCTCACCACCGGATTCCTCATAGCCGAGCATCAGGCACAGAGCTGGTGCCCACTTAATATGTGTTCATGGGTGAATGCAAGTCTTTCCTTTTTTGAAGGTATTATCAATCTCTTGTTCACTTGGGCAAGACAGAGTGGCAGCTGTTACAGCCACGAAAGCAGCAAGGGCACGTGGGAAGGTGGTGGTAAAACAGGCCATAGAATAATCCATAAGGAGGGTCCAACACTCTAGAGTCCCCAGACAAGGCCGAAGGCAAGAAGACGATGGTCAAGGGGTAACAGACGAAACTATTTGAGGTTCTAGCACTGGGGGCCCCTGGGTGTGGCCCAACTTGCCTCTAGGTCTCAGTCTACCTGCTTGGGGTTGGAAGACAATTTCCGAGCGCCCCTCCCTGCCAGTTCTGACGTGGTGACTCACGACTCTCTCCGGCATTCTTGAAAAGGCAGGCTGTGGCCAGATGGAGCACCCTGGGAGGAAAGCAGGGGCGGCCTTACCTGGCGCCTTACCTGAGCAGGAGGTGAGAATGTAGACGAGGGCGGCGATGCAGCTGCTGCTGATGAAGGCCAGGAGCATGTCGTTGTTGAAGGTTCTGCGCACCTCGTAATCAAAGAGGTCTGTCCCCCCATATAGAACCTGGACTTTGCTGAGGCGAGGGAGGCCCAGAGAGAGAAGACCAGATTAGAGGGGGCTGGTAACACTTGGAGGAGGACCAGAGGACCCCTCCAGATGCATCCACCTCAATGACAGCTGTAACTTACAGTCCCTGAGGGTGGCTTTCCAAGCATCTGCTGTCCAGGCCAAATTAAATCAGAGTTTCTGGAGTAGGGCTGACTCATCAGTATTTATATCAAAGACATTTAGGGGTTGAGACCAGTGACCTATACAGATAGTAACCAATTATAATCAAATTCTACATCACCTCTCAAGTCTCAATTATTCACAACTAAACTCTAAATTCAAACCAGCTTCCACATATTCTATTTTACATGGCTATTCAGTGTGTACTTAACACAGTTATTTTTAATAAGAAAACAAAACCAAGTTGATCTAGTTGAGTTAAAAAATAAAACAGGAATGACAACTGCTTCTGGCCAAAACAAGAGTAACAAGATGAAATCGAAATATACCCTCCTAGTGAAGTTAACTAAAATGAAAAAAAATATAAAAGCAAGACTCTGGAAATAAGACCAAAAATGATGAACCATGAGAGATAAAAAACAAATGGGCCATACGGTTAGCCTGACTTACTGCCATGAGAGCGTCCCCAGGCCTCAGCACATCCAAATATATGGGTTACTGGACCTTTGAAGGGAGGATAAAAAATTTCCAAACTGGAATGGAAATTAAATCCTGTGATCCAAGAAGCTCAAGCAACAAACTTCAAGCACAGATAACATGAATAAGACTACAGCAACGGACATCAAAGTCAAATTGCGCAAAACCAGTCACCAAAACAAAAACTTAAAAAGCAGCCTCAGGAAATCAGCGCATTACACACCTACGGGAAGGGTGACAGGGACTTCTCATTGGGAAGGGTGCCTGTGAGAAGGCAGTGAGCAACAAGCGTTCCCTGTTGGGGAAAGAGTCAACCCAGAATTCTATACCCAGCAAAAAGAGATCACACACAATAAAAGACTTTTTCAAATATACAAAAGCTAAAAATATGCATCCCCGGTAAAACTGCACTACAAGAGATAATAAAGGAAGTCCTTCAGGCAGAAGGAAAAGGTGAACAGATGGGAATGTGTATCCACAAGAAGGAATAAAAACGAAATGGTAATGACATGAATAAATATGTAAAACTTTTTTTATTACTTATTGAAATCTCATTAAAAGATAATTGACCATTTAAATAAGAATAATAAAAATGTAGTGCTGGGTTTGCAGCATACATGAAAATAAAATACATGACAACAGAAGCATAAAGGCCAGGAAGAAAGAAATGGCAGTGCACTCTTGTAAGGTTCTAACAACACACACAAAGCAGACACCGGCATCTGAAGGCACACTGTGATCATTTAAGAATGCATACTACAGATTCAAAAGCAACCACTAGAATAAATATGAGTTATGGCTAAAAAGCCAACACAGACAGTAAAACGGAATAATAAAGAGTCCTCAATTAGCCCAAAAGAAGACAAAGAGAGGAGGATGAGAACAAAGAATATATGGGACAAATAGAACAAAATTAGATAGACTTAAGTCTAACCATCTTAATGATCACATTACTGTAAACGGTCTATGAAATCAAATCAGAAGGCAGAGACAGTCATATGAGATTTTTAAAAATCCAACCCAGCTGTAGACAGCGAACTGCTTTCTGCCCACTTCTGCAAAGTTTCCCAAAGCAGAAGTTCTCGCAAGAGCTGCAGGCAGGTAACAGCAAACTGCAGCTGAGCTTCGACCTCAAATGCTGCTCTGCCTTCATTCAAAGTCTCCTGACAGCAGCAGTGCAGTTAAATGCCTACGTTCTTCTTTGTTTTATTTTCATTACCTCATTGTACCCAGCCCTATAAAATAAATCAAGGAGCTAGCTTCGGGGTCACTGTCTCTAAAACGGAGAGGGGTGTCCCACCTGGCCCCCACTTTTCTAGATGTATGTTGTCTGTCTTTCTTTACGGCTCCTGTAGCCTCCACTCAGGGACCCTTCCGATGAGCTGCGCGGCTGCCTACAAGAAACCCACTTTAAATATAAATACAAATAGGCCAAAAGTGGAAGGACAGAAAAGGGCATGCCATACTGATGTGAATCAAAAGCTAGAGTGGATATATTAATATCAAGTGAAGCAAACTGCAGAGCAAAGAATATTAACAGGGATAAAGAAAATAATTTCCAAATTATAAGAGGATCAGTTTATCAAGAGGATACAACAATTGTAAATGCTTTTGTACCTAATAATGTTTTTAAATACATGAAGCAAAAACTGATAGAAATGAAAAAGAAAGATACAAATCCACAAGTACAGTTGAACATTTTAAAACTCCATCCTCAATAATTGCTACGACAATTAGAAAATTAGTAAGGATGTGACAGACTTGCACAACGCAGTCAGCTTGATCGAGCTGACAGTTAAAGAATACCCCATCCGACAGGAGCACAGCAGACAATATTTTCAAGGACAGATCATATTTAGTAAGACACATCATATTCTGAACCATAAAGCAAGATTCAATAAATTTAAAAGGACTTATATTCCCTGATCACAACAGAATTAAATAAAAATCTGCAACAAAATGCTATCAAGAAAACACCCACATATTTGGAAACCAATAACACATGGATCAAAGAAGAGATCAAAAGGGAAACTAGAAAGTATCTTGAACTGAATGAAAACTAGAAAGTATCCTGAACTGAATGAAAATGAAAGCACAACATATAGAAATTTGTGGGATGTGCTAAAAAAGTGCTCCAGGGAATTTTAAGGCAATAAACATCGATATTAAAAAAGAACAGTTTCAAATCAAGGACGTGAGCCTCTACTGGAAGAAAGTAGAACAAGATAAAATTACCCATCAAGAGAGCAGAAGAAAGAAAATAATAAAGAGCAGAGCAGAAATCAATGAAATAGAACACAGAAAGACAACAGAAAGAAAAGAAACCAAAAGCTAGTTCTTTGAGATCGATACAACTGATAAACCCCTAATCAGACTGATTATTAAAAAAAGAGAGAGAAGATGCACACAGAAGAGGTGACAGCACTACAGTTTCTACACATATGAAAAAGATACTAAGGGAATATTGTGAATTACTTTATACCTACAAATCTAACAATTTAAAAGAAATGAACAAATTTTGTCAAAAGCGCAGCTACCAAAGCTCATACAAGAAGAAATTGATCACCTTCATAGCCCTATATAACTTTAAAAATATTAAACTTATAGTTAAAATCTGCCCATAAAGAAAAGTCCAGAACCATAGTTTAATTGGTGAATTCTGTCAGACATTTAAGGAGGAACTAAAAGCAGTCCAATACACTCTTCGGAAAACTTCCAACTCATTCTATCAGACCAGAACCACCAAATCAGAAAAGATAGTACAAGAAAGCTACAATCCACTATCATGAACATATTATGTCAATGAACAAAGAATACAAATCGAATCTAACACTATGGACCTCAGTTTTTAAAGAAAGGGTAATATTTCATGACTGGGTGGTGGGCTGGGTTTACCTCAGGAATTCAAGGTTGGTTAAAATTAAAAACTTAATCAATGTAATTCATTACATTAAACTATAAAAACTGACCTCTCTCTAGATGAAGAAACAAATTTAACAAAATCCAATGTTTATTACTGATTTTTAAACAACTATTAGCAAATTAGGAACAGAAGAGAAATCCCTTAACTTGATAAAGGACATTTACTGAGAAAATCCTAAATACTTTGGTTAGGGGTAATATGGGATGTACAGTCATCATTTTTGTTCAACATTCTGCCAGAGGAATCAGGCAAGAAAAAAGAAAAGACACCCAGATTGGAAAGGAAGAAGTAAAACTGTCTTTATTAGCACAAGATATAATTCAAGAATATAGAAATGCAATGGAATCAACAACAAAAAACTTCTAGCGCTTATAAAGGAGTTTAGCAAGGTCTCAGGTCATAAAAATCAATATTTCTATATACTAGCAACTAACCATTTAAAATTGAAAATATTCAATACCATTCAATAGCATAAACATATGAAATGAGGATAAATCTGACAAAATATGTCATGTATGCCGTGTCCACAGGTCAAAAGACTCAATATTACTAAGATGTCAGTTCTCCTTAAACTGATCTGTGGATTCAGCACAATCATAATGGAGATCCCAGCATATTTTTTTCATTTGGATAAATGAACAAACTGTAAAATTCATATGGAAATGCCAAGAATACCTAAAAATTTTTGCAAAAGAACAAAGTTGGAGTACTAACACTAGGACAAGACATGGTAAAAAGCCATCCTAATCAAGATAATGTAGTACTATGTACAAATAGATGAATGGAATGGAGACTCTAGAAATAGATTCGCATATATATGGACAACAGATTTTTGTCCAAGAAACATTCTGTGGAGAAAGAGTCTGTTAAATGAATGGTGGAACAATGACAACTGCATGAAAATAATGACATCAATCCATACTTAGCACCATATACAAAGAGGAACTCGAAATGAAATGTCATAGAGTTAACTACAGAACCCAACTTTAAGATGGTCAAAAGTTGTGAACAGATAATTCATCAAAGATGATAAATAGCTGTCCTATAAAGAGAAGAAAAAATGTTCAAAATGACTAGTAATTCAGGAATATAAAAGAAATCACAGTGAGATATTAGTCCACACCTATCCAGATGGCTACTTTTTTTTTAATGAACCTTCGCAAGTATTAGGATGCGGAGGAACTGGAATCCCACACACAGCTGACAGAAGTGCAAAATGGTACAACCAATTTGGAAAACAGTTTAGCAGTTTCTTAAAGTGTTAAGCAGACATTTACTACATGATCTAGTTATTTTACTTTGAGATACTGATCTACAAATGAAAGCACATGGCCCTGAAAAGGATTGTACATAAATGTTCACAAAAGCTTTATCGGCAACAGCCAAGCCTGGAAACAAGCCCAATATCCATCAACAGGTAAGTGGATGAATAAAATATGGTATCTTCAGACAATGGAATACGACTCAGCATTTAAAAAGAATTAACTATTGATAGGTACCACAATATAGATCTAACCCAAAATAATTAGACTGAGTGTAAGAGATCAAATCAAAAGTGTGTACTTTGTCATGTCATGTATATATAACTCCAGAAAACGAAAAAATATATATAATGAAAGAAAGCAGAAAATGGTGTCTGGGGTGGGGGTGGAAAAGCAAGAAGAGGTAAGATGGAATGATTATCAAGGGGACACAAACAAATTTTGGGGAATGATAGCTATTTCATCATCTAATGGTGGAAGTTTCATGGTGCATAAATATGTCAAAGCTAATCAAATTGTAAAATTTAAGTAAGTGTAGTTGGTTTTATGTCAGTTATACAATAAAGCTATTTTTTTCGAAAACCAAACAGGACATTCAAAAGCCAAGTAGAAAAGATCTTTGAATTATCTACTATTGGGGGCAGAAAGTAGAGCAAGGACAAAGTGGGAATTGGCAGAACATCAAAGCACACCAGGCCCGGACCACCGGATGAAGGCCACCATGGGAAAGCACTGGGGCAGTATTCCTGTCCCCAAAACAAGGCAGATACAGTTATGTGGCTAGAAAACAAAAGGCTGCATAAACAAATCCAATGTAAAGATAAAATTGTCTGCGTAAGCTGCTTGAAGCAATTCTGTGTGTGCACTCAATAAATAGGTGGAAGGCAGTGCATTCAGGGCTTTCAGTCTGCGAACTGCTGGCCCCCTGACCCTGCCTTTCTATCTCTCTCTCCGAGTTTCTTAATCTCCTGCAGCACCCCATCTCTCTCTTGTTCCTGGAAGCAAATCCTGGCAATCTACTTTGTTGAATTCAATGGACGAAGTCATCTTTCATTCAAATGGAAAACTGAGAGTTTAATAAATTGTGTATCCATTCATTCATTCAATCATCATTCATTTTTACAGAATTTATGGATTGCTTTCTAGGGCCAGGTCCTGTCTTAGCTGTTGGCTATTAATGGACACAGGTTCATATTTTCACTTTCAAGGAGAAAGGAATAGCTCACAGAAGACCAATGTTCCTGGCCGGAACGACTGAAAATTCAGAGATCATCTGCTTGATGGTAATAAGTGAGCTCCCAAAGCAATGAAAACTCAGGACTAAGAATACAGAAGGAGAAGAACCTAGGAGAGGCAAGTGCCGGTCTACAACTGCATTTGCTTTGGAGTTAGTACAGGCAGAAGTCTGAAAACTTAGGCTGGGGCTCAGGTAAACCGGTAGAACAGCAGGTAGATTTGCTGACCAGAGAAACGTATGGCCCACTGGCCCCTCAACACTTCTGCCTTATACTGGAACTATGTGTGCAGAGGCTAAACATGTGTGCAGAAGCCTCTTGAAAAAGGGTGGGTTTTTGTTGTTTGTTTGTTTTCAGTAGCACTGAGATAAAGCGTCAGATTTTGGAACCTGACTGGGGATGGGGCTCCCGAATGTATTCTCAGAACCATCAACTTGAGGTAGACTGAGACTTCTCAGGGCTGCAGCCCATCTGGACCTATGTCATTCCTATTTAAAGTGATCAGTCACAACTCTCATGGAGGAGAGGAGACATTTTCTCTGGAGCAAACAACATCATCTAAACCTCCATTTCTTATATACACTGTTTATCACTCAATAAAAGTTAGCAAGTACACTCATAGGTAGGACCATATGACCAAAAGTCAAGAAGAACAGATTACAGAAACAATCCACAGGTTACCTATTTATTGTAAGTCAGCTGATAAGGATTCTAAAATAACTAATAGCTAATATATTTACCAACAGAAAGAGCGAGATGGACAAAATAAGTAGAAAGATGAAGACTTTCAACTGGGCTTTCGATCTAGAACAAAGAATGGAAATTCTCAATAGAAATCACAATATTAACATTAAAATTTCTGTAGACATTAAATGGCAGATTAACTATGACAAGACAGGAATATCTAAACTGAAACATAGAAAGAAAAAAGTAGAAAAGAAAATACATGGGACTCAATGAAACAATCTAATTGTTATGCAATTATATTCCTAAAAGGAAAGAAAATGAGGTAGAAGCAATATTTAATGAGATAACAACTAGGCTCAAACAGGAATATTTTGATAAGATAAAACTGATGATGGTAATCAACCCACAGATTGAAGAAGTTCTGTGCACCCTAGTCAGAATAAACACAAATAATACTGCTGACATACACGGGTGTGTCAGACTGCTACAACCCAAGAGAAATTTACCAAACAGTCAGAGAAAAAAGACAATCCTTCAGGCAACAAAAAGATGCACAGCTGATCTTCCACAGAAATTATGTAAGTTAGAATACGATGGACTGACATTTATGGAAAGAAAAGAATTGCTGATTTATAACGCCAGCAGAAAATAATTCAAACATGAAAGTAAAATAAAGATGTTTTCTAGGCAAACAAAACAGAATTTACCACCAGCCAGCCTGTACGAAAGATAAAAAGCAGAGAGTTCTTCAGATACAAGAAAAATAATCCCAGAGGAAAACATGAAATTGCTGAAATGAATGAAGAGGAACAGAAAAGGTAAACACGTGAGTAAATACAAATGAATACTGATTCAGAAAACAATCATATAACGTCTTTATGGGTTTCAAATGTGTATGGGATTAAAAGACAGGCAACCAAAATGCAAAAGGCAGAAACGTTATAAATATAGAGGGCGTGTTCTAAGATTCTAGTATTATCAGAGAAGTAGCAAAAGCAATAACTAGTATTATTCTGTAATAAGTCCAGATGCATGTAGCCAGCTCTTAAGTAACCAACAAAAGAATAATTTTTAAAAGATTTTATTAATCTAAAAGGAGGTACGAAAGTCAAGTTTACAGAGGCCCTGACTGTTCAGGGGGATGGGAGGGAAAGAGAGGCTTTTCTGCCCAGGGCAGGGGTTTTGCATTGACAGCTAAACACACCAAGCGGAGGTAATTGTCAGTATCTAAAACCCTTCTGCAGCTGGACCCTTCTAGCTTCCCAACCTAGACAAGCAGTGCTCCCCAGAGCATCTCCATGCAGACATGGATTCATCCCTACCAGGGGATTTCTGGCATGTGTGAGCCCTACAGAAGCGAATTAGTAACAACCCAATTCTCAACAAATGCTCTGCTGAGACATAATTAAACCAGACCTTTTTCAGACTTAAATGTGCACATAAATCACCTAGAAATCTAATAGGCCTGAGAAAGGGCCCGAGTCTTCATTGCCAAGCAGCCCTGGTGAGGCCGATGCTACCAGATCTAGGACTGCACGTCGAGTGACAAGAACGGAAACGGCATACAGAGTGACAAGTGTGATGATGAAATTGTAGCTCAGAGGGGTGAAGGAGTCACTGAAAATCCCACAATCGAATGGAGTAATTGGGATCTAACCCCAGATAGAGTTGATTTCAAGGTTTGCGTCTGCTGTTCCCTGCCTCAGGAAGGGGGCTGTGGAAATGGGCAGGCCATGCTTTGAATCCATCCTCAGGGAAGATGGCCAGGTTGGATCTCGGTGGATGAACAGGGGTTTGTCTGGTCCCTAGAGTAGCAACTGACATAAAAACACAAAGAATAAGGGCTCTGAACTGGAAAACCTAGATTTTAATCCCAATTCATCATTTATGAGTTTTACAATTTTGGACAATTTACCTAATTGTGTTGTGCCTCCGTTTCTTGGTAAAACAGAGATAATCGTAATAGCACCTACCTCATGGGTTGGTGTGAGAATTAAATGAGATGGTGTGTATAAAGGGCTTAGAACTGTATGTGGCACGGAGGAAATGTTCAATAAATGCTAGCTCTGATTATTATAGTAATTGCTCAATATTGTGGATGAGTAATGGAGCAATCAGGTGCGGACTGATTCTTCCTGTGCCCTGGGCTAGCCTGTGAGGACAGGGGACTGAGAAACACTGCAGTTACAGCCCTGCAGAAGTGACAGATGAACTATCTAATGCCCTTTCCTGGTGGGGAGGGACCTATTTGTATTCTTGAACACACATCCCAAGGCTTGGAGGAGAACCAAATCTCTCATGGCCCAAAAGCACTTTCACATCTCTTAGTTCATCTCCTCCTAATGACACCAGAAGGGTAGCAGGATTCATCATCTCCATTTTACAAGTAGGGAAACTGAGTCCTATAGAAGTGAAATGATTCGCCTTTATCTCCCTGAGTAGCATAAACAGAGAGGAATTCCTTACTCCCTGTTCAATACTCTTTCCAGAAAGCCTTCTAGCACTATCTGAGGAAAATCAATACCCAAGACCTCCATGGCAGGTGATCTGGGACTTCCTACTTCCTCTAAAGCTGTCATGTTCACCAACCATTAGCACCGATCACGAAAAGGAGCCTTCCACCTATCAGAGAAACAGCAAAGATGTATCTGATTCTGCCCCTGCCTTGGGAAGACAGACTTCCTAGGAAAAAAGTTGCAGGGAAGGGGATCTTGGTGTATGAGAAAGAAGCACATGGAAACGAATTCCTGACCCTAATGCAGCTGTTTCATGGCACACACAAGGACAGACACACACCAGGTAGGGCTGGACCTCCTACCTAGTAGACTGCTTGGCCAGCATGGCCACATAGGTGACCACGAAGCTCTGAAACTTGGCCCGCTGCTCCTCCCAGCGATCATCCACGGAGTAGTAGTTGGGCAGAGGTGCTCCAAAGAGGATCTCGCTGCGCAGGAGGGAGCTCTTGAGGTTTTCTGCAGAGAGGCCCTCGTCCACGTACCAGTAGAACTCAGGGTGAGTCATGGCCAGCTCCAGGGAGCCTGCAGGGACAGCGTGGGGGGCCCAAGGAGTTCAGTGGGTCAATTCCCAGCAGCCCTCCATCAAGGTCACGCTGCCCTCCTCACCACTTGACTGCTTTCTAACTCTCCCCTGGGCTTTCTCCAATTGTCCCTCATGGAGAATTCACAGATGCCCAAGAAGAGCAGCCCACTAGACATGCTCAGGCGACTCCCACGGCGTGTACATTTTCATTTTGAACCTCACTCAGCTGTTCTTTAACTTCACAGTCCTATTCCTGTCCGCCATCATCTGCCTAGAACCCCACCCACGAGCCCCTTAAAAGTCATGCCCAAGCTTCGCCCCTACAATCATTCTGACTCTGCCCCACCTTCCTCAAGTCCTATCCCTTAAGTACCTCAAGCTAACTCCGCCATAGTCTTCCTTCAACCCCTTCCTCCTCCCTTCTTCTCCTCTGACCAGATGCCCACATCCCTGCTCCCTCTAACCAACCTCTCGACCAAGCCCCACCCCATGCTTTCTCTACCTCTGGCCGCACCCTAACTCCCAATCTCCCTCCGTCCAGGTCTGTGCCCAAACCGCCTTCCTTGCTGCCCCTGGATTCATTTCATATCCAAGCCTGCTCCCAAGCCTGCTTCCTCAAATGGCCCTCAGGCCAGGCCCAGCACTGTGCTCCAGCCTGATTATGCTGGACAACCAAATCCCATCCTATCCTCCTCCAACAGGAGTCCACAGCCACGTCTATCAGTTCCCAAAGTACCAAAGGAATCAAGTCTTCCTGCAACCGCATAAGCCCCGCCCCCAGTCGAGGTCAGGCCGCGCCCCTCTGGCCCCGCCTGACGCTCAGACCACGCCCCTCGCAAGCCCCACCCGCCACCCTTCAGACCCCGCCCCCAGTCAATGTCAGGCTGCTCACCCCGGATGTCCGCCAGGTCCTGGCCCATGCCGTCATAGTAGATCTTGCCACCCCTCTCAGTGGGGAAGAAGTAGGTCATGAGTGAACTGGGCGGGGAGCAGTAGGAGTAGGAGCCCAGCGGCAGGTCCTTGAGCACCTCGTGGGGCTTCCAGCAGAATTCACGGAAGCCCGGGTGGTCCATGATCTTGCGCTCAATCTCGTGGATTGTGACCAGCCGCTCACTGGTGAAAATGTTACGCTCCGCATCGCCACGTGCCAGAAAGATGAGTTCTATGCGCCAATGCGCGTGCGTCTGGGTGTTGGTGCTCACGTAAGATCGAGAGTAGTCCCAACGTGAGGTGCCCCGGCGGGCCCGGCTCTGATTGGCCACGACCACCGAGGGGGGTGGGGTGCTGGCTTGGCGCCGCCCACTTTCTTCTGACCCAAGGTTCATCGGGGCCTCTACACTCTGGTTGGCTGCCAGATCCATCAGGGGCGGGGTCTCGCGCCGCAGACGTCCGTTCTGATTGGCTACTGGTTTGGGGGCCGCGGAGAAGTCCCAGGAAAGTCCTGGGCCTCGGAGTTGATGCTCAGGGACAGCTCGTGGAACCCTGGTGACGGGCCGAGAGCGGTTGCTGAGATGCAGCTGCTGCAGCTGCTCTGAGAGGAGGCGCTGAAGTGTCTCAGAGGTGAAGTCGGCCAAGTCGCGCCGGTTACGTCCCCAGGACCCAAACTGGGACTTGAGTGCCAGCGCCAGGGCGTCAAAACGCTGGGAGGCCTCGTGGTTGCGGATCTCAAAGGCGTTGTAGGAGATGTCAATGTCCAGCGGCGGGTAGTAGAGAAACATGAAGGCTGACAGGGCCAAGGGGATGCTGCAGCCCAGGAAGAGCACCAGCCCCGCGCAGCACGGATTAGTGAAGGCCCAGCCCAGGGTATTCCAGAAACCGGAGGCTGGGGGCCGCGAGGGCAAGGTCCAGTGCCGCCAGCAGCACTGTCCCCCGGCCCCAGCTTGGGGCCCCGGCTTCTGCGCCCTCCTAAAAGCCTCACCCGTTGCTTCCTCCTCCTCTTCCTGCTCCTCCTCTAGCCAGACGTCCTGCAGCAAAGGGTCATCCTCCGAGTCCATAGCCTAGAGGCCAGAGAGAAGAGCGTCAGCGGACTAGAAAGAGGGAGAGACGGGGGTGCCCTGTGGCTGCGGACACCCAACCTGGGTATTGACCCTGCCCACTCGAAACCAAATATGAATACATCAAGCAGGCATTTAACTCAACTGAATTCAACCACGTGTGTATACAACAGAAAGAAAAAAACCCTGTCTTTCAAGGCCATAGGAAAAGGAGACTCACACTTCAACGGCAAACAGAAAGATGGTCTTGCCCATGTAAGGGCTATCTGAGGGGAATTTTAACGCTGTGGTATGTCTCCATTATTGCTGCCTTCTCTGATTGCAGAACTCAAGGCCGATGTGAGGTGCGACTCCACTGCAATCGTTCTTATTTAATGAGCAACTATAAAGTACCTTCAGAAGTATGGGAGTAGATGAGAAAGAACCTGGTCTTTGGAACCAGAGACCCTGATTTGAGTCCTGGTATTGTGACCACTGGTAAGGCAGTGAACCTGTGAATCGGAGAGTCTTCTTTTATAAAAAAGTGGCCTCCATGGTGTGGGAGGGTCGAGGTTGAAAGCACTCTGCAGTCTCTGTAGTGCATTAGTTATTTGTCACAGAAACAGATTTTTCTGCTCCCTTCTGGGGATTGTAATATGCTCAGCCATTGCCCATGGGGCTGTGCCAGGCTGAGATGCCTGTCACAGCTCTCCTCAAGAATGCTCAATAGTTCCCACCCCCACTTTGGGACGCTGCAGCTGCAGCCACTGTTTGTCAGCCTCAGACCACTTAATATGCAGCTCCAGCAACGGCAAACCTTTGGGCACGGGCAGAGGCCAGACATCTGTATCCCCAAGACTTGGGCACCAGCAGCAGGAGGGCCTACAGGACAGGGTGGGGCTGGACAGACTGAGGGTTCCAGCCGGTTGTCCTGAAGGCAAGAGGCCTTCGGCATCCCCGGGGAACAGCCCGTCCCCCTTGTCCCATCTGCCCTCTGTTTGGACGGAGAGAGACACATTATCCAGTTAGACAACAGGCAGTGAGAGGAGGAAGCTAATTATGCCAGAGCCGGCTAATTAATGCTGCCTTTGCTATTAACATTCTCTAGAGTGCTCCATTTCAATTAGACGGGTCTGTCCGGGAAGAGAGGGGGCTGTCGTCAGCCCAGAGAAAGTGAGGAAGAGAGGGTGAGGGGAAGGAGGGACACAGAGACAGAGAGACAGGACATGGGAGAGAGAGAGAGACAGACAGATGAAGGCAGGAGAGTGCAGTGCGGGGCATGAACAGATGCAAACAGAGAAACAAAGTGAGAGGAACAAATTGCGAGTGGAGGGGGGTAAAAGGGGAGGTGGGAAGCAGAAGATTTGAAAGGGAGAGAGGTTTGGAAAGGCCAGGAACTGCTCCTGTAATATGCAAGATACTTATCGAGGAAATAATGAAACTTCCCATTTACACAAAAGCAAGGGAGCCTGCGGAGGATGCGCTAATGGTAACTGCTTGGAGGCCCAATTTGTATTAGCTGCGGAAAATCCTGAGAGGCAGCTCAGATTCCCCATCTCCACAGGGCAAAAATCAAACCTGCACGGCGGGTGGGAGTAGACAGGGAGCCTCCCTGCCATTCCAGGCCCCAAGAGGAGGAAACTGATGGTAAATATGGTGGAGAGGAGCAGCGGCTTTTTCTAGGGACTAAGTCCATCCTTCCCACCCTAGTTCAACTTGCCTGGCTAGGAGTACAGTTTATAATGTGTTGATAAGTAAGGAGATGAAAGATTAGGATTCCAGGGCACAGTAGCACTCCCTGGGTGATTTGGGGGCCCTTCTAGCCCATTATGACACCACCAGGAATGCTACTCCCTTTCCCAGGTGTCCAAATCTAAAGCCTCTTTCAAGATTTTGCTCCAGTGTCACCTCTGCTGCGAAACCGCCCCAGATCTGAGTCCCCCAGCTACCTCTCTAAGCAGCCCTTTGTCTGGGGATAAAAATTAATTAGCAATGAGAAAGGAGAGACATTGCAACAGACTTAAGATCTATGACTCAGGGCTGGCCAAATAACCACCTGAACCTCCATTTTCCCATCTGAAGAATGGGGCTAACCACAGATGGTTGGAAGGATGTACAGAGCAGCTGACCCAGTGCCGGGTAGGAATCAGTGTCAGAATGACGGCTACTATTCTTTTATACTTTCCTTCTCTCCGTAGGCTGTGCACTTCTAAAAGAACCATGTGGCAGATGGTAAGTTGAAAAAATGGCCACGCAATATCGCCCATCTCAAGTGCCTTTCTCATGATGTGGTTTTGCTGCTCCTCACATTAAGAAGTCACGTCCACATTGCTTCCCCTTGCATCTGGGTGGGCTGTGACCACGGCAGCTGTGGTGTGAGGCTAGCTAATAAAGGGAGGTGCAGCTTCCACCTGGTTCTCTTGGGACCCTTGTCCTTGGAACGCAGCTGCCATGCTGTCAGGAAGCCCAAACCCATATGGAGACCACAGGTAGGAGTTCCTGCTGACACCCCTGCTGGGAGCCAGTGTCTACCACAGGACATGCGAGCGAAGACACCTCCAAATGATTTTGGACCCCTGGTCAAATATGATCCCCTAGACTTCAAGTCTTCCCAGCTGAAGTTCTGACACCATGGACAGAGCGAAGCCACCCTGTCCTGCCCCACAGAATTCATGAGCACAATGTATTAGTTGTCATGTCACTGTGTTTTAGGATGGTCGGTTACATTGCAGGAACAATTGCAATGAAACCCTGTCCCACATGTGCTTTACAGACAGCATTTTCTGGATTTAAGTGACCAGAAAATTGGGCTCAGGCTTTCTGCCTCCCAGTGAGCACTCCACAGCCCGTTGGACACAAACTCCAAGGGAGCAAAGACTTGGCTGTCATGTTCTCTGGTCTTGAAATACATCCGGAGGAGGTCCTGCTTTGTAGGTATTTGCTGAATGAAGACAGGAAGGAATTGCTGAAGAATAGGGCTAAGTTTTAGAGAGAACTTTGCCCTGGACAAAGGGCAGACACAAAACAATACAAGCATATGGTGGAGCACGCTTTCTCCTATGGGGGTGGGAAGGATCTTGAAAAGTATGAAACAGGCGAGCAGGAAATGGACTTGACAGTTCTTTGTCTGTCACTCCACCCCTCCCCCATCCCAATGTCACCTCCTCAGCCCACCCCTGGAAAGAAAAGCTGCCACGTGGGAACTCCCAACAGAATGGGGCTCAGCCACCAGCCTCTGTGTGGCTCTGGCTATGTTCTGTCCCCTCTTGGGGCCCTATCTCCCACCTCTGGAGTGGGATGGTGTGACACCTCCAGAGTCTTTGAGTGACCCCAGACACCAGGCATGTCTTCTTCCCAGTCTGCAGGTCAAGGCGGGTGGCATCTGAGAGAAAGCAGCAGATAGGTGGAGGCCCAACTGGTGAATGGAACACTGATAGTGAGCCAGCCACCACCTCCTCGGGCCCCTCCCCACAGGAGGGGCAGCAAATTGCAAATTTGTTTTCCTTTCTCAAATGATGGGAATTGATTAGCTTATTGATGGACTCTGGCTTCTCTGTGGAAAGGAGCTTAAGGGTATCTGTCATTAATAAAGGGTCCCAAGTAGGTCTGTGAACCCAGGGGACAGTGATCATGCCTTTAAGATCTCCCATTAGCCTGGGCCCTTGGAGTTCTGCTCAGCGACCTGTCTTTCTCCCTCTGTCTCTGTCTTCTCTCTAACACACACACACACACACACACACACACACACACACACACCCCATCAGAGGTAATCAAAACTAAACCTCCTTGGGCCCATGAACAAAGATGGACAGAACAAGGAACCAGGCTCCCTCCTCTTGGGAAAAGCAAATGGGGGCAGTTTCCTAACTGAGCAATGGCCCCCAGGGAGCCTCAGGAGGAGGAACCTGGCCCAATTTCAAGGGCCAGCTTAGGGCAACTCAAAATATATTTGTAGCATAATCCCAAATTTTATAACAGAAAAAGAAATCCACATATATATGCATTTAAAAAAAAAAAACCATTCACAGTGGTTATCTCTGTCTGGGAGGATTAGGGGTGATTTGTATTTTCTCCTTTATACTTGCCTATTTCCAATTTTTCTGCCATGATCAGGTACAGCCTTACTTTTAGATCAGAAATAAATGTTATTTAAAAATAGATTGTGTGTGGATGTGTGTGGAAGGGATTCTGTTCACAGCCTTCAGCTCTTTGAGGAGTTGCTGTAAGAGGCAGAGGAGAGGGTTCTCCCCTCCAAGGAGAGAAGCAAG
Source organism: Solenodon paradoxus (assembly GCA_004363575.1). Lineage (NCBI taxonomy): Eukaryota > Metazoa > Chordata > Mammalia > Eulipotyphla > Solenodontidae > Solenodon > Solenodon paradoxus. The sequence goes on from RJWH01005876.1 coordinate 28,411, forward strand.
GAGAGTTGGCTCAGGTTGTGGCAGGAGGGACCCTGTTCAGAAGGATCTGGGGAGAGAGGACGTTGGCAAACACATTGGCAGATCATGGTCCATTGGACCCAAAGGGATGTCAGAGCACACCTAGTCCAGTGCCTTCATTTTACAGATGGGGAAATCGAGACCCAGGGAGGAAACTTGGCCAAGGTCATATTTCAGGACAGAGTCAGGACCCTTGGCTGGAAGGGACTGCTTTCTCTAGTCCACCACCAGAATCTGGGGGCGTTTTTGGCAGCCTCAGGGAACAACCAAGCCAGGAGAAAATGACATGTGGACCCAAAGAGCCGAAATAGGGAAGCTATTTTTAAAATGTAGGGAAAGAGGCATTCTTCAAGTCACCAGCCAGATGGACTTCCCCATCTGGACAGACTGGGGCTTGGGTGGGAGGCAGTGTTGCAGAGCCAGCCCCAGCCCCCCATGGCAGAGCCTGCTGGCCCCACTGTTTACAACTTCCTTCTCCCGACGACGGGTGACAGAGCCCTTCCTTCTCCATTCTCCCATCCCAGCCAGACTATTAAAATGCAATCAAAAAAATCACATTAGACATGCAGATTCAACTTAAAATCGTATACGTATATACAATTTAACAACCATTAGGTGCTAATCAGCTTTTTCTTCCCGTTTCCCTGGTTCCATTCTGGTCCTTGGAAACATGTAGGGGTCTTTGATTTTCCTACCCTTGGGCTGAGAGATTTTGGCCAAAGTTCAAATTGAAGTATTTTGAGTTGAGCAGCTCCAATCACCCCTGATACCAAAAGTGGGGACCCTGTGTCCTTGTCTGCTTCCTGGTTACGGATGGTCCCTTTGGTGAAGACAGCTCCTCCGAGGTGGAGAAGGGAGGAAAAGACAGAGGAATGCCTATTCCCTCCATGGCATCACTGTCCTCTGTCCTAAACCCCACCTGCAAGTCTGCCACCCTCCAGATGCCCTGGATATGTGCCTGCTGTCCAGAACCCCAAGTCCTTCTGAGAGCCGGGCACCCCATCTCAGGCCAGAAAACTACAAAAGCCTTGGAGACATGGTGGTAAAATTGGGGCAAAGGCACACAGAGGAGTTGAACCCCAAATCCCAACTAGCGCAAAGCAGAAACTCTAACACCTATTAATATAATCATCATGCAATAATTAGCTATGCATCTACCATGGGCAAGAATCCATCCACTCTCTCTCAGACTCACATCGGCCTGCAAGGGAGGACTTATGAGCATCCTCACTTTACAGAAGAAAGAACAGAGAGGTTAAGTGATTCCCTTGTGGTCACACAGCTAATATGGGGCAGAACCAATGTTTGAACCTCAGGTCTACTGATACTGAAGATCATGCTCTTGCTGCCTTTCAAGGTAGCTCTCAAGTTCCCTGAACACTGAGAGATCTCTATGCACAGAAGAAAACCCATTACCTCTAGCAAGTCCTCACCATCCCCACAAGACCTGAACCCACTCAGGTCTTGGCAATTCTGCCTGCAGTAACTCAGAACATGACATAAAAAAAGTCTCCACCAATCTGGGGAGCCTGTCTTCCCCTTTAATGGGAGCAAAGATATGACAGTTAATTCTGTGTCAGCTTGACAAGCCCCAGAGCACCCAGACATTTGACCAAACACTATTCTGAGCAAAGCAGATTGTCCCCTCTAATGTGGGTGGGCTTCCTCCCATTCACTGAATAAAATAAAAGGCTGAGCAAGAGGGAAATTTCCCTGCTGACTGAGCTGCGACATTCGTCTTTTCCTGCCTCCAGACTTGGATTGAAACAGTAGCTCTTTCTGGATCATCATCTTGCCAGTATTCAGACAGGAACTGACACCATCAGCTCTCCTGAGTCTCCAGCTGGCCAGCCGCAGATTTTGGGCTTTCTCAGCCTCAATAATCATGAGCCAATTCCTTATAATAAACCTATTGGTGCGCCCTGGTGGAGCAGTGATTTGGTTAGCCACCTTCGGCTGGCACACTCCTCACACATCTCAAGACCCGGGTTTGCCTCAGGGGCCAGGGAAACTACCAAGAGGAACAGCTAAAATAAACTGCTTCTTCCTGTCTCTTCCTGCCCGCCTCTGCTCACCTTCATTCCTAACTATACCTTTCCTTTTAAAAAAAAAAAATCTCTCTACCTACCTATCTCTCCATCCATCCATCCTTCTACATCATCCTATTGATTCTGTGTCTCTGGAGAAATGGAGGCATAAAGCATCTCAGTGAAAGTGGGGATGAAGCAGGGAGCCCCATCCTAGCAGCTGGACCCTAGGTCCTCCTAGAGTCTTCTGGCAAGTTGTCCCAACTCCTAACCAGAATCAGAAGTGAAAATGGTTGCAGATCCAGGAAATGACTTCGAGATCCCTGGAGGAAAGTGGGTGGTTGGGTAACTTTCAGCGCTGTCTGACTTCATCCCCCAGTAAGAAGGTCCTCACCCTACCACCTCCATCCTTCCTGTCTGCCCCTGAAGAAACCTGGCTTGGGGCTGCAGCTGACACAGGTGCCTGCACCTGCACCCCCAGCAGACCTGCTGCCTCCGAGAACCAATATCCTCTCGGCTAAATTTGCCAGCAGAGGGCAGGAGGCTCAGAGGGATACACATGACTCCTCCCTCCAAGAAAATCTGGGTCTATTTACTGGGAGCCTAGCAAGGATGGAAGACGAGTGGGAGTCGCGAGAGGCAGGGCCTATGCTGAGTCTGCACCAAGACCCTCATTTCTCAGGAAGGCAGGCTGCAGAGATGGAGTGCGTGAAGGACGGCTGGTCTCCCCGGGCTGACAGCTGGTGAGGAAACTGTGGGCACTGACTCGTAAGCTCCACAGCTCAATATATATCAGGCAAACAAGCTTTGCTCCAGTCAATATATCACCCGGGGAAAGATCCCAGCCGGCACCAGGGGAGCCCACCATCAATGATCACAACAGCCCCTGTCACTTCCCCCTTCCTCTGCAGTCTCTCTCTCCTGAGCTCAGCAGACAGAGTCGGTCCCCCAACTTGAAGAGAACTACCAGGTACTGAGAGCGGCGGGCTAGATTTTCAAGGGTTGGTGGCAGGGTGGGGATGGTAGACCAAAGCGTAGAGCAGAGATTTTGCAGTCAGATAGCTCTAACCTTGACTCCACTACCAGTCGGCTGCTTTGGGCAAATATCAGTTTCCTTATCTGTAAAATGGGCATAGCTATTTGCCAGTCACAGCAGCTAGTATGACCATTCTGAGCTTCTCAGAGAGGAAGAGCTCCAAATATGGCCCTGGCCTGTGAGAAGGTCCACAGGTTGGCTGGACTGACTCTTATTTTCTATCACAGAGGCCCTTGAGCTTTCACGTGGCTCAGTCACCATGTGCACTCGTTAAAATGCAAACTCCTGGGCCAACTGCCAGATCCTGTCAATCAGACTTGACACGAGGCAGGGCGCAGCAGCGGGTATTTGCGCCACCTCCCCAGATGGTTCTCTCGCAGGTGGGTCCAGGACCATGTGAAAGCCCCTGCCTGCCCAGTTCCAGGGGCTCCCCCTGCAGGTGTTCTCGCCCTCCTGTCAGGGATTCTAGCTGGGGGCTCGCGCTTCTCTCTCCCCAGGCTTGTCCTGTCCCCTGACCCTGGGCATGGGCTTGGGCTCCTGGATCTCTGGCCAGGCTCAGTTCTTGAAGCGCCTCTGCCTCCAGCCCTGATGGCATTTGGGCTAGGCATAGGACTTCATGTCCTGAAAGGGGACACAAACAGGCCACCCAGGTCTTCCTGGTGCACCAGGAAGCAAAAGGAAATTGATGACCAAAGGTTTGCTGTCTCCCAGCCTCCATATAAAGGGCTTAGTGGGGCGCTTCCCATCAGAGCAGGGCCGTGTGCTCGGCACAGGGCGCTTCCTGTCTCTGGTCCAGCCTCAGCTCTGCCCGGCAGCCTGCAGGGCTGGGCCTGGAGTTCAAGCCACTTCAGGACTCTGTGCCCTGCTGCCAAAAGGAATTCCACCCACTCTGCCACGCCTTCCGCCACCCCTGCTGCCTGCACAGCTCAGGCCTCAGGCCCAGGTCCATCCGCCCTGGCCCCAGGCACCGCCAGCAGCCTCAGCACCTCTTAGGAAAAGGCAATAAAAGCTTAATAAAACCAGCCACACTTAGAGAACCCAAGAAACACAGTCAGGCCCCCAGACACCCCTTGCCTAAAGGATCAGATGGTTCCTAAAAAGCCTGTCTGCCCCCTCCCACTCCCACCCTGCCCGCAGCCCAGTGTGAGGAGGGAGACCCACCAGGCCCGCCGCTCAGCTCCCCAGCCCCCAGACCTCTGGATTAATAAAAAAGTAAAAAGATCCCCACAAAATATGACCAATATCCATGGCCATAAAAGCCAAATTGGATTCTCTTCTGGCTGATGAGCTCCAGAGCCCTTCTCTCTCTCTCTTTCTGAGACCCGACTAACAAATATGTAAAACAATTCCCTTTGCATCTCTAGCTCTTGCCAGCTCTTCCTGTGAGCTCAAGCTCAGGGAGAGAAGTGGAGGCAGAGATGAGTGCCCGGGGCCACAAAAATGGCCCCGAGGGCTGAGAGTTGGGATCACTGTGACCCACAAGCCACTAACATCTCCAGATGGGTGGTCCCCCATCTGTCAGATGGTGGGTGGGAAGAGACAGTCTCTAAACTCTCCACCCCTGTCTGAGACAGCCAGGGGGAGAAAGGCAGCTAGCTGCCAGGAGGGGCCTCCCATTCACCTCTGTTTGGAAGCTGCTGTATGACTGGGGAGGGGTACACAGGGCGGGGACTTCTGTGACTTCACACCGAGAGGCAGGAACAGTTGACTCGCATTGGTGTGCACTGGGCACCAGCTGTTTCATGGGACACAGGAGGGCTTTGGCAAGGCGATTCACGCCCTCCCCGTCACATCTGTGAGGCCGGGATGCTGCCAGACTCCTCTTTATCCCATAATGTGAAAGAGAAGATTGAGGGGACACTTGAAGATAAAAGATACAGAATGAAAAGCGCTCTCGGGGGAGGGGCTGTCTCTGCAGCCTCGCTGCCTGGAAAGTGGGAAATCTTAGGGCAACTCTCCCCCTCTGAGGACTTGGGGCCGCCTGGGTTCATGAAGGGGCCAGTACCAGGTGAGAGCAGCACAGCCAGATGTCGGCAGCTGCTCAGACCCCCGTCCCTAAGCCAGAACTGTCTCTCTTCCTGCCTTCGAGACTCTCCTCCCGGGCGATGGAAAGATCTCGTGTCTGTGCCGCAATTTACAGCTTGTAGATCTTTTTCCTGTAGTTCTTCTCATCTGAGGAATTATTTCCAATTTGCAAACCAGAAAACTGAGGCTAAAAGAAGTAAAGGGATTTATTTGAACCTGATTTCTGATCAGCTCAGTACGCTTCTCACTCTATTAGATTTTTAGTCTTATAGGTTTGAAAACTCTGGAGTCTGCCCTCCCAATCCCCACTGGTGCATTTGTGCATGCGCGGCACACACACACGCGCACTCGCGTTCTCTCTCTCTCTCTCTCTCTCTCTCTGCCTCTGTCACTCTGGCTACAGTCTAGGCACAGTCCTGGCTGGAGGGCAGGCTCTGGGGAAGGAGGAGAGAAGCAGCATCAGGACTGACATCCAACTTCACCATCCTGAAGGGCCAGGTGGAAAAGCATCTTTAGAGCCCTTGGAGCCCACAGTTCTGGGGACGGGCTTACTGGACACACTGTTGATTGACGGCTGTTAGTGGGGAGGGGGCACTCAATCCTGGATGTGTGCGCTGTACCTGGGCCAGCACAGGGGCCCCAGACACCATTGCCAGCCCACCCCCCCTTGATGGGGCTGCTGTCTATGGAGATGGGAGCTGGGGGTTGGAGCTGGAGCAGAGGCTGGGAATGGAGAGCAGACCCTGAGGGCTGCCCCTCCCCAACCCTGCTGTCTTTCCCATAATATGGTTGGAGATTCAGCAGACGAAGAACTGCTGTTCCCTACCCCTGAGGCTAAGAGAGACCCAGGGAAGGTATCAGGGCTTAAGAATTCCAGGGACTTTTCCTCCCACCTCCACACTGCTCAGTGGTGTAGTGTTATCCTGAGTCTGATGGAAACGCCTCTATTCTTCACAATAATGGATCTCAGTCTTCTATTTGCTTGTGACTTGGGGGAAGTCCTTTCTCCCCCAGGGCCTCAGTTTGCCCTTCTGTCAAATGGGAGAACTGGACTCAAGGAGGTTTCAGTATCTCCCAGTGCTGTCTTTTGACTACAGCAACCGTCAGTGAGCCAGGGCACAGGTGCAGGAGGCAGAAGATGTGAAGGCGAAGAGGGTTACGGGTTCTCAGGGTATGGGGCTGCAGCCTCCATCCACTGTGCAGTCACCTGACCCCACCAGGACCGGGCGCCTGAGAAACCTGGAGATTAGAGGGTCCTGCAAAACGGGGTGGGTGGGGTATTCAGTGGAGGACACATGTTGGACTCAGAAGATGGCACCCCGACCCTGACTGATGGGTGTTTCCAGAAGAAGAGGATGCATCCCTTAGTCAGTGCTCGGGGTCAGGTCCTGCCGTGTCAAGCCCTGGAGGTCAAAGTCCAGCAGTCCCATTCACCAATTCTGCATGTGCCCATCTATCACTCATTCATTCACACCTTCATTTGCAGCCTGAAGCCTTTCAGTTGATGGTGTCTGTTGTATAGAATAAGGACCTTCTGCTCCATCCCTTTTTGAGGTCTTGAACTTTCCTCCCAAAGGCTCCACCTAAATTTATTCTCATGCTCATTAGTGCAGATGAGAGCCTCTGGGCTGACTTGGCCGGGTTCATTAAAAGTTCCTGGCTCTTACTCTGGGATCATCCACTCTGAGCCTGGAGCCTCCGAAACACTGGGTGAGAAAGACAGGAGTCCTCGCAGGGAACACGCCACAGCTCCTGGCCTGCAGTGCCCTCGGCCAGCCAGCCTCTCCCAGTTCTTAGACTGGAGAAGGAAAGGAGGGGTTTTCTCCTCAGGCTGCTGTTGCTTTTTCAAAGCCAGCTTTCTCTCTATCTTAGTTTCATGTCTCTCAGGCCTGGATGGAAGAGAGGGGCCAAAGCAACACCCTGCCTCTGGGAAGTCACGAGTTGATGCTTTAAAACCAGTAACTACTTTTCCCACCTCCAATCACATCCAGAGGGAGGCAAGTCCCAGCTGCGTCTGCCTGGACAGAAAGGGGGACTCTGGATGAAAGCCAGAAACTCTGGCTGCTAGCCTGCCAGATGTTGCCCACATCTGGATCTCAGAGAAGTGACGGTGGTCAAGAAACCAGTGGTCAACTTGTCCCCCTCAGCCGGGACACAGCTGTGCCCACAGGTACCAGTTAACCAGATCCCTAAAGGATCCCACAGGGTTTCATTCCTCTTATCTTTAAAGACCCACATCAAGTTCGTATGAAGGCGCAAGTGTGGGCTTCAGGGCGTCAGTCTGCGGGTGGTGCTGGTGTCCTCTGAGCCCAGCTTGCCGGGGTTGGGGTCCTAGATCTGTCGTTTGCTGACAGGCTGCTTGGCCCCCTGTGCTTCCCAGGTCTCACCCCGAACTGGAGTAAGAAAGCCAACTCCGGCCAGGGCAGGTATGCGGATGAAATGACCTAAAACCCACACAGCTCGAAGCCCAGTGCCTGGCAGGTAGCGCACATGCAGAATCTGTTGACCCTCATCACAATCCTCGTGATCATCAAAGAAATTACCCTGCAGCGCCATCCCCGCTGAGACCATGAGACACCGACAGGCAGTGCAGAGTGAGGGCACAGCTATTCCCCAAAGACCCCAGGCACCCCTGTTTGCCACCACTGTCCCCGCTCTGAGCGCCGTTGAAGCTGCCTTCCCCAGAGACAGGAAGACGGCCGCATTCTCCTTCATGACAGGCGTGGCTTCCAGCTGGCAGTCCATGTCTCCTCTATTAACAAGGTTTGGCAAAGGACACACTGTCCAGGTGCCAGTGTGTGTGTCAGATGCCTCGGGCAGATGGCTGGGTGGGGACGAGCCTTCCCCACTGCACCCCTCTCCCCACAGCGCCCTGGGCTGGGGAGAGCGCCCATGTGTGCTGCAGGTCCCACCCCAGGGAAACTTTCCTCTTGGCCCTGGAATGACCACTTGCATGGGCCATGTCCTCTGAGCCCCAGTGGACACCGGGGTCCCTCTTCACCTTCCGGTGGGGACCCAAGTGAGCCTTACTTAATCATCCATCACTTCTGCTCTGGCCGGAAGGTGTGGGGGGCCGGGCAGGGAGACGGGTGAATCTATAAGGATGGAGCCTGAGGCTTTTCCACTGATGAGCCTGGCACACAAGGGCATAGCTGGGACACTGTGAGACCGAGGCTGGAGGAGAAGGTTTTTCCTGGGAGAGGAAGCCTGGGCCTCTGACACTGTCTCCCAGCACGTCATACCCTGAGGTCCCTGTAAGAGACCTGGAGGGCACTCGTGGCATCTAAACTCAAGCCCTGGAGCACCTGACGGAGCAGTGTTTGGGTCAGTCATCTAGAAAGAAGTAAGCTACATCCCCCTGGGCTCAAGTCCCGGGCCTGGAGGAAGCAATCAGTGTGAACAACTAAATAAAAATAAAATAAAGAATCTTCTTCCTCCTCTCTCTTCCTGCCTGTCTGCCTACTCACCTTCATTCCTACCTGCACCTTTCCTTTGAAAAAAGAAAAGAAATTCAAGCCAATCCTCCTCCTTTTCCCCATCACCTCCTATTCCTGACAGTCAAGCTCAGGCACTGAGCAGGATGTGGGGCCCTTTCCAAACTGTCCAGTTCCCCCGTCTGGTTCCTTCAGAGGGAGGAGCAGGTGGACGAAGAGAGGTATCAGAATCGAGGCATGCCCCGCGGTACCGCATGCCTGGCAGGGTCTCTCAGGAAAAATGCACTTCAGCAACATCCTCCAGGGCTGGTCCCAGGACCCTGCACTGGGCCTCTCCTTCCAGGGCTTGGCAGAGACGCAGCTTCTGCTGGCACACATGCCAGCCAGCGTGACAAGGCCTGGCGTGTAATATAAATAGGCCGCGGCTGCCTGTTGGCTCCTCCTTCCCCTTGTCCACGGTTCCAAACCTCCCCTTCTCCACCCCCCGTGGTAAACCTGCTGGCAGGGGCTCTGCGGGTCTCCACCAGCCCCTTTTCTAGCTGTGTGGCCTTGGGCAAGTGAGTCAACCTGTCCAGCCTCCCTTCCATCGATTGTAAGTCGAATCGGAACACTCAGCTCCGGGCCGTGGCGGGCTTGCACCATGAATTCATTGAGCACTCAGCGCAGTGCCTTGCACAGGGCAAATGCTCTGTATCTGCATTTGCTGCTGACGGTGATGAAGAGGTGGGACCTGGGGCAGGTCAACAGGGTCAGGCTTGATGTCAGACAGGATAGGAGGAGAGGACTTGAGTAGTGAACATCAGCTGGATTGGAAGCTGTGGTTGAAAGGAAGTGTTGGGTTTACTATGTGCACCAATTCAGCCCCTGTCATGGGGCAGCTGGATGCTTCCCATACACTCAAGGAGGCCAGCTGACCACATGGTTAGAATTCCAGCCTGGGACTCTGCTCCCAAAGTGCTGTGTGATGCAGGGCAAGTCGCTTGTCCTCTCTGAAGTCACTTCCTCATCTGCAGAGGCCTCTCGCCACACTCATCTGATGGAGCTAACTTGTCTTTCATAGTCCGAGTCATCCCCCAGGAAGACAGGTACGGGCTCTCATGCTCGGGGTCAGGCCTGACATGCAGGAGTGAGGCCCTGAGCACCAGCCCCCGCCCAGGAGCCATGGGTACCCATTCCAGGTCCTTGAGTGACGTCTGGAATTGAACTTAGGCGATGGAACTGCCTGTCCCTGACCTGGTTGACAGAGGAATTTGCATTCTTTTGAAAACTATCACATAAATGAGTTGACAAAAGTGAAAAATAAACAAAAAACCTATTGAAGGAAGGAATAAGGAACCAGGAAAAATGCAGAGTCCTGGACTAAATAGGGGCTCTCCTTTCATTCAAGTCAAAATCTGACCCCGTGGCGCACCCTGGTGGAGTAATGGGTTGGGTGCAGTCCACCTACATCCCAGGGTCCCAGGTTCGGGTCCTGGGACTAACCAGAACACCCATGATGAACAAGTAAAATAAATAAAATGCTTCTTCCTCCTCTCTCTTCCTGGTTACCCACCATCATTCCTGTCCACATCTTTCTTTTAAAAAAAAAAAAAAGTGGGATGTGCCCTGGTGGAGCAGCAGAGGGTCAAGTCACCTCCAAAGGACGCAGGCCACATACTCCTGGATTCAAGTCCCAGGTCCAGGGGGAATTGACCCTGTGAATGTTTAGTGTGAACAACTAAACGTGGAAATAAATAAAATGCTTCCTCCTCTCTCTTTCTGCCTGTCTGCCTACTCGCCTTCATTCCTGCCTGTATGTGCCCTTAAAAGAAAAAAATCTTACCCCACTGGCCTCATCTAGCTTAAGCAAGCCTCTCGATCCTCTGAATCTTGGCTTTTCCATCTGTTCGGTGGCGGTAACAATGTACACATCATGAGAGGGTGGCCGGGGTGAAAGAGCACGTGTGCGAGTTGCTACCTGACACAGAGTAGGTGCTCAGGAAACGGCAGCTGTTATTATTGGTACTGGTATAACCAGCTGGCTGCCCCATTGTCAGGCGGTGGACCCCAGGCCAATTCTTGTCTGGTGCCCATTTCCAAAGAGCTCTGACTAACACAAATATCCACCGCTGTCCTCCCTCCATGGACCTGCCAGCTGGTGAGGAGCAGAGTGTGGCTGTCTTTTTCCCTGTGGCCCATAGGTGTGAACTTGCTGGGGGGCAAACTTTGCTACCTTCCCGGGACCGGTCCTGGCAGCATCCACGCCTCCAGCCTTAGTGGAGCAGCTGGAGGGAGCTGCACTGTCTGTCTGTGAAATGCGACTTTGGGGAAACATGCATATTTGTGAGCGGCTGCTTGTTTCTATTTCAGGCCGACACTGCTCTCTTTATTTATTTTCCCTGGGCTTTCATGTTTGGAACCCAGCTTGGAAGGGTGTTTTGACAGACTTTGACATCACTCTCCACCCCTCTGGCAGGAGACATACTCCCTTGGTGGGGGCAGGGTGGGAAGGAGGAGGAGGATTTCACATAACAGGCAGGCACCCCTGTCCACTGTCCCAGCCTTGGGTTTCTCTATATTTGGGTGGGAGGAGTAGAAGAGGCTCAGGTGAAGGAAAAAAACATTTCAAAGGGGGAAGAAGGACTGTAATCATTGAGCTTCGAATCATAATAATGCAAACATCATTACTGATGACAATAATGCCAGTATTGACACCCCCCACCCCACCATTTTGGGGTGTGGATTTTTATGACTAACAGTGAGCTGGCTGCTTGCCCTTAGGCAAACCACCTCATCTCTCAGGCTCTTGCTTTGCTCATCTGTAACACCCAGCTCACAAGGCTGTGAGAAGCAACTGTTTGGCCAAATAGTAGCAAAGACTCTGCCCTCCTGGGCTCAGGTCCTGGCCAGCTGCCCAGGGATAGCCTGCTTGGTGGAGACTTAGGGACCTCGGGCTGACTGTCACCAAGTTGGGTCTCTAAAGCAGTTCTCAGTGAGTCCCTTCTCATTTAGAACCAGCCCCGCATCAGCCTTGAGGGAGGAAGGCACTTAACTCAGACAACCCTATCCACCTTTGAAGGACTGGGTGAGTGGAAAGGGAGATAAGAAGATATAGAAGACCAACCAGACCTAGAGCAGGGATTAAACCACAATTCCAAGGCTCTGGGCATGAGGAGATCCAGGTTTAAGCCCCTGGTCTTCTACTCATTTCCTTATTCACTCACCAACAGAAGCAGTGGTTTGTGCAGAGGACACACTGACAGTAAAATCAATGCCTGCCCTAATGGAGCTAAGGCTGTGTGAGCTCGAGAAATTATTTGCCACCTCTGGTCCTATATAAGAAATCCTCTGAACAGCCCTCATTCCAGAGACAGAATGACTTCACAAGTGTGTATATATGGACAGAAAAGAACCTATGACATCAGAACTACAAGTTTCAATCCCACCCAGACCTATCCTCACAAGAGTCAATGTTTATCATTAGGGCCAAAGAAGGACCCTGCAGGTACCCGAACCAGCCTGTCCTTGCATGGGAAGCCTCAGAGAAGGCAGAAATTTGCTCAAGGGCTTTTGGTGTGTGACCCAGGTCCCCACTTCCATGACATGCTCCCTCTACCACACCACACACAGGCTCCTCCTCTGTCGAAGTTTCTAGATTGTAAGGTCAACAGCAGGAGAGGTGTCAAAGGGTAGGTCGGAGCATGGGTCCCAAATCCTTCAAAAAGCCAAATCCTCAGGGTGGTGGGGACTTACTGTGATCCCAGAACCAAGGAATCCTGTCCCTTTGGGGACACTGTGGGGGACCTGGGATATCTTACCCTGGAAATTTTCCCAGGGAGGGGGAGAGGTTGTTGAGGTAATGGTGGGGGGGGGGCAGACTTCCACAAAGAGAGAAGCAGGGGTGTGGAATATGCTGGGAGATGGAGTCGGCTCCCCGTCAGGTTCAGCTGTGCCTGCATCTGCTAACTGGGTCAGATACAGGCTGAAGGAAAGTTGGAGAAAGATTGAAGGCAGAGAAAGGAGGAAATGGAAAAGAAAACAGGAGGAGTGGAAGTGTGAAAGATAAATATGGGGGAGGAGAACGAAGAAGGGAAACAAAGAGACAGAAGGTGCAAGCAAAGGATGGTGCAGTGAGAGGAAGGAGTGGGCCTTGGTTGTAAAAGATTTGTCTGGAGAATGGGAACAGGCTTGGGAATGATGAGCAAAATGGAGCCTGAACCTAAAACCAAGATTCTGTAAGGCTGTGTATCTGTCCACAGCTTCCACTGGGCTACAGCCTCCTCCCTCCATTTGGCAGAGGCCCTGGTTCCTACCCAGGTCTGCATTGGGGTTTGCTCTGCCACTGTCTGCTCCCAGAAAAGAGAGAACTCTGTGTGTGTGTGTGTGTGTGTGTGTGTGTGTGTGTGTGTGTGTGTGTGTGAGCCTGAGCAGCTCTGTGAATCACTGGGCAGCACATGGTGGCGAGCTCTGAAGCCTGGGGTTTAATCAGCTGTCCAGCGACTGCCGGACCTGGAGTAGAGGTATTGCCTGGAGAGCTGGAACTGGCGGGAAGATGCGTTTGTCCATCGCACATGGATCTTCTCCCTGCGTGAGAACTGCCTGGACTGTGGGTGTATTTGCGCGAGTGGACTATGAATTTGTGCCCGGACTGTTTGCCGCGATCTGTAGATGTGTGCATGAGCGCGTGGGGCGGTGGGCGCGTGGGGCGGTGGGCGGGCGCGGCATTTCGGGCTCCCAGTCCGGCCCCGAGGCGCTGTCCGCGGTGCTGACCCAGGACGTGGACGGGCGGGGGCCTGAGTTCAGTTTCGCGAGGGATAGGGAGAAGCTGGCGCCGATTGAAAAGAAGGGTCGAGAAAAGGAAGCCTCCAAAGAGGCGCCTTCCTAGCCCAGCTGCGGGCCTCCCTGGGGAGTTGGAAAAAGTTCTCCCAGCGGCGGGGCAGCCTCACAGGACTCGGCGCCGCTCGAGCCCGGAATCTTCCCCCACCCTCAGAGCTGCCACTGCCCTGCTGCGCACCCCACTTCACCCTCGTTCGCGTAGTCTGCAGGGCCCGCGGATCCTCTCACGCTGGTTTTCCATCGCCCACCCAGTCTGCCCCAGAATTCCCGCGCGCCTGGCTGGAGCTACGCCTGGTTAACTGGGCCCCAGGACCCAGGAAATGTCCAGCCGAGAGCGCTAAGGTGAGTGCGCGAAGACGGGGAGAGGATGGAGAGGGTGTCATTAACCTTTTCCTATCACCTCCCCCCTCCCCAGCCTGGCCAAGCGCCCAAACCCCGGGGGCTTCTGACCGATGCTCAACTTTTCCGGAATCAGTCACCCACCCGCCGGGACGAGCAGGGGGCCGGAGGTCGGAAGCCCCTGTTTCTGAACATCAAACTGATCCGGGCAGAGAGAGATTGCTCGGCGCCCGGCGGGGTGTTGTGTGGAGTTAGGGCCCGGCCACGCGGGGCCAGCTCTGGGCTCTGCCCACCAAAAGCCGGTTTTCCCGGGGGCTTGGGTTGGGGGTTGGGGGGGCCTAGAACCTCACCCTTGGCTGGCTGGAGAGCGGGAGAACTTCACACCTAGCCCCACGCAGGCAAAGGTGGTGGTGGAGGCACCCCCGTCCTCCCAGCCATGCATCCCCCAGCCCCAACCCGGACGGCGCCCACCGGCGGTCGCACTCACCTCGGCTGGTCAAGCTGAGCTGGCTGAGCCCGTGGGCGAGGGAGGGAGGCCCGGTGGCTGCCGCCACCACACCGTGCGGACTTGTCCCCTCGCGGGAGTCGCAGGCAAAAGCTCTTCTGAGCTGCAGGAGGCCGGGGCTCCCCGCTCCGCTCTGGAGCGCACAGATCGAGCAGTCCTGGGCTGATCTCGGTCCCGGGCGCGCAACCGCGAGCACTCGGCGCCGCCGCCTTTTATTCGCCGCCCGCCTTTGTTTGGGTCCTGGCTCCTACCACGGGATGTGGGGGTGTCCGGGGCAGGCTCTGGAGCCGCGCGGTCCCCCATCCACTGGAGCCCCCGGTCGCCGCGCTTCCGGGCCTGGCGTCAAAGACTGGCGAGGGCCTGCGCCTCGCGGTGCACAACTATCTCCGGAGCCCGCCGCCAGGAGCCGCCGTGGCCACCGCTCTCCCTGCAGGAGTCGCGCTGTGGTACAGCCGGGCTCCCAGGGCCGGCGGGCGGGGGCTACGAGCCGCGCAGCGACCCCTGGGGGTCAGTCCCAGTCTCTGCAAAGGGCCCTAGCCCGGGCCCCTGCCCCGCCCCCCGAGGGTCCCAGGTTCCCTGTCTTAACACGTCTGCGCTCCTCTCCCAGTCCGTCCAGCCTTGGCGGGTCACTAGCCTCCTGGACACTCGAGGGTATCCCCAGGTCTCCTCCGGAGGAGCTGCCAAGCCCGGGATCCTGGCGCCACCTCTTCCTCCCTCCTCTCCATTCACCTCTCTGGCACCAAAGCCCAGAGCCATGCCAGTCCCAGGGACCGGGCATCCCTCCAGCTCTAGCACGCGGTGTGTCTGACACCCCGGCTGACACCCCGGCTGAAGGGCTACAAGAAGAAGCGGGGGAGTCAAGGGTGGTGTCTGGTCCATTTCTCTCCACCAAGACCCAGAGGGCATTGTCGTTGGCGTCATTCAAGTCCAAGGGGACCTCTCAAAAGAGGACCAGGGGCCAGCCCCCTGCTGCGCGAGGGGGTTTCCTGATGGAAAGGGACGCCATTGTCGGACCATGGGCCAGGAGTTTAGCGCACATTTCCAGTGTGAGCTGAGTGGAGAGCAGGGAAGATGGAGATTTGCAGGAAACATAATCCCTGCCTTCAGGAAGTTCCCAGCTAGGAGAGATGAGAATAAAGCAGTGTCCTAAAATGAAGCATCAAGACTCATACCCACATGCACACCTCAGCCCGCAGTAACTTTCTGGGTCCTTTTTAAAAGGGGAAAACAGAGGTGGGGGCACCTCTAATGTCAAGGGACCGAGAAGACCTCCTGCTTTCACTTACCTGCCACCCTGCACTGTCTCTGCTGTGCAGTCCCTGGAGTCATACCCACTGTCTGACTGCCAACTAGGTTCATTGGTGTTTATGACCCTGGGTGCCCTGAGAGGTTGTCTATGCAAAAGCAATTGACCTGAGCCTGTGTCCCTGCCCTGTACTCCCCTGTGCTCATAATGCTCAGGGGAACCCAGCTAGCCAAGCCTGTCAGGGGATTCTGGAAGCTCCATTAGGCCTCAGAGACATTGGAGTCAGCGCAGCTTCTGCTATGAAGTGTGCCCCACCCCTGCTGTGAGGGGAGACAGGCAGGAGACCTCTGCAAGAAGTGAGAGTCTGCCCCCAGATGAGATATCTGTATTCAAAGGAGCACACCCGGCACCTCCCTGTGGCTTCCAGGCCCTCTTGCCACATCCCAGAGCAAAGGCAGAGAACACGGAGCCATGGGAGAGGGTGGGAGGAGAAACAAGGAAAATATTTGTTTTCGAGAGAGCACAAAGGGAGACACAGAGTCTGTTCCCAAACCCAGCTGAGAGAGAAGGGTTTTCTCTACTGGGTAAATGGCTGGCTCTTTTTAATTGGTTTGCAGGCTGCTTTCAGGAACCTTCCCAAAGTTCTCCAAAACTCTTGTGCTGTTCCTCTCGGTCTGACAAACCCACAGGGCATCCCATTTGGTGTGCCCTATGGTGCACTGCCACCCTTGGCCCTTGCCTAGGGACACAACCCTCTCTCCCTTCAGAAAAATGTTAGTGCACTTAGGTCCCAGCATCGCGCTGCTTAGCTGGCTAGAGATGTGTCCTTCCTCAGACCCCCTGGCTTCCTGGGATCTCCAGATGATCTCTACCGGGGTTTGCTTGCTCCGCCCTTGCTGTGGGATCTTCTGGGAAGGGAGGTACAAAGGGGTAGGCCCTGGGGAGTGGGGGAGGTGGGGAGTGTGTTACTCAGCGGCACTGGAAGGATGCAATTTTCCCAGGCCATCAGTGGGGTTTTAAAAATGCAAATGGAACCAAGCCTTTGAAATATGCCTGTCATAAAGGGGAACCAGTGGTGGCAGCAGGAGCTGGTGCGGGTGTGGAAAATCAAGAGAATCCTCCTCCTCAGATTTCCTTCCCTCCACTCCCACTCTGCCAGCAGAGAATCCTCTCCAAGGGGACATGGGGTGCTGGACACGGAGACCCCTGCCTGACCTCAGGCACCTTCCTGAAGCCTCCTTTCCCTCCAGGTATTAATGAAAGTTGACTCCATGGCCAAGTGATCTGCCCAATTCACCGAGAATGAACTTCGACATCCCCGCTGAGTCCCAGTCCAGTGCTGTCCAGTCCAGTCCAGTGCTGTCAGGTGGAAGTTCTTCCTGGATCTGATTTAAATGCCTCTTGGTGCCAGAAAGTTGCTTCCCCTATACTCTGTCTTCACAACTAATCAAAAAGCCTTCTTTTGTAAGGAGTTTGAGCTATCAAGTGCTGCTTTGTCCTTCGCTCACATCCCTTTATTTCTATTTCTATTTCCTTACCAGTTAGGCTGAAGCAGGTCCTCTGAGTCCAGCCTTTATGCCACCGTGCCTGGTACAGTCATATTTCTTTTCAGTTCCTTACCAGCTGTTTACCCTTGGTAAAGTCACTGTACTTTGCTGAGCCTCAGTCATCTTATCTATAAAATGGGGGCGGCAAAAGTACCTGTCTCATAGTGGCGGTTATAAAGATTTTATTAAATCAGATAACCTCTGTAAAAATGGCACTTAGTCCAGCGTATGGCACATACAGAGTGCAAATAAATTTCTCCTCCTCCTCCTCCTCCTTCTCCTCCTCCTCCTCCTTTTCTTCCTTCTCCTCCTTTTGTTTATTATTATTATTATAATTATAATTATTATTATTATTATATTATTATTATTATTTTACCACCTGATGGGCAAGACCATACACTTCTCACCATTTTGGTCCACTCCCAGTGAAAGGACTATTTACAACTCAAATCTCCCATCAGATTGAAGAACTGGTGTATGGGTGGTGGGGAGAGGATATAAGGAGGGTTGGCCGTGTTTATCTTTAAAAATGTGGTAAACAAAGACAGTTTCTCAAATGTCCCAGCACCAGGGAATAGAATGACTACACTTATAAATAATTCCTTCTTCAATCTGCTAGCATACTCGCTTTGAAGCTCTTGGCCCCAGGCTTCCATCTCACCCTCTCTAGGGAGTCACTGAGTTGAGGCAAGGGAACTGGGGTGTGCTAGATTTAGGCACTCAAGTTTATTTCTATGTGTCTTTCATTAACTGTATGACCTTGGACAAATCACTTCATTTCTCTGAGACTCAGTTTTCTCAATTGAAAAGTAGAGTCACAATGACCTCTGCCTCTAACAAACCTGCACTTATCTTTTGGGCTTAGGTTGATCACCAGTTTATAGGTAACAATTTGATACTTTGTCATATATATTGCTATATAAAGTGATACATTGTTAGAGTTATAGATAAAGAGAGATGTGATAGAATGATCAATCCCAGTTTCCATGACTTTCAAGGTTGAGTGCACTTCATGTAATATAAAATTGCACTTCATGTGATAAAAAGAACTTAAGGAACTTTCTCAAGTTCATGGTGAATGAGTTTCCAGCTCAAGGACATGTAGAAAGTTCGTGAGTGAGCTTGGGTTGGATCAACTTTCAGTCCTGAGCGTCTCCCAAGGCACCATCTTTCCTCTCCCCAGTCTTCTCCCCGAAGCTCTGTTCAGGAAGTAAGCGTGGATTTGTAGGGGACGAGGATAGAGGAGCCAATCATTCAAGGGTGGAAAGAGTGGTCTGGGGAACAGTGATAGTGCCAGGCTGAGGTGGGGCTACTGCAGACAGGGCCTGGGGGAGCCTGGACACATGGCAGTTCTCTACTTCTGATTCTGGAATTCTGCAAGCAGTCGGCCTAGCACTTCTTTCCCAGCCTCACCTGCCTCCTCCAAGGAAGCAGACAGTCTGTGCCAGAGCGAATGCAATCCAAGTTATTAATTGCCTGCAACAATTAGCCCCAGCGCCTGGGTCTGCAGACACCCAGGCTCTGAAAAAGGAAGCCAATTACAGCTTCATCAATATTCACTCTGCTGCATAATTCTCTCAACACGATGGTCCTCTCATGCCCCATCCATGTTTCTAGAGGCCTTTGCTCTGACACCAACATCTGGACAAGACTAAATATTGCTGAGGCCTTCAAGAGTGGCAGTCGACGAGGGGTTCAACCCAAGGGGCATGGCAAGTAACAGAGTCAAACACTGATGAGGAAGCCCCAGACACTGCCAAAGATCTGGACAGTGAGGCATCATCCACTCCCACTGTGGGAAGAGAACAGAACTCGCAAGTTGAAAGTTTTTAGTAGATACTCTGAGGGTTTTATTGTTAGGACTGACTTGAAAGGGAGAGCACTAGAAATACGGGCCCCCCACCCCCCAGTTTTTTTTTTCTGGTTTTAACCCAACTCAGTTACATACTAGCTTTGTGGTTTTGGGAAAAACCCTCATGTTCCTGAATTCATTTCCTTACCTGCAAACTGGGGACTGTGGCCCCACCTCCCCATGGAGGGAGAAACTGTGCAGAAGCACTAGCAGCTCCGTGTGCTGAAGCAGCGAGACCTGGAAATCAATGGCAGCTCGTGTGGTCTAGATGGAAAAACCCTGGAAGGAGAGTCCCTGCTGCCTGAAGGTCCTGTTTCCCTGGGCGGGGGAGTGGAAGTGCGGGACGATGGAAACATGCTAGATGAAGACTTAGGAGAACTTGATTCGAGTTTGTTCTAACTTAGCACTGTGGTCTCGGTGCCCTTCCTGCTCTGGCCTTTTGCTTCTGCATGATGAACGAGGACATGAGTCCATATGAGCTCGAGAGTTCCTCTAACCATGATCTTTCAGCAGAGTTGGGGGCAGCGGGAGGAGGAGACCATAGGGAACCCCAGATTTTCAAGACAGTGAGTGAGGGGTAGCTATGATGAATGTGGACTCCTGAAAGAACACGAGACCAAAGAGTTAAGGTAAAGAGTTAAGCTTAGAGTCACGAAGACATTACTTTTGCATCAGTAAGAGGAATCACACAGGAAATAAAGATCATCACTTGGTTCAGAGCTCCTGGGAGAGGTCAGGTAGAGGCCCCAGCGTGACCAGTTCTGTTGGTAAGATGTTTCAGGACCATGGACAGTGGACAGCATGTCCCACCCACTACCTCCCCTCTAAACACAAGGCCATGGTTGAGGTGAGGGCCAAGGGATGATGGATCCTTGAAGGTAGCGTGTTGTGAGTGATATTGAGGTTTCAGAATAATTCAGTTACACCTGGTGGGGGGGGTCTCTGAATGCCCCAAGGGGCTTCTCAAGCTTTAGAGGATAGTGTTATGGATTCCCTTCTCGAGAATATCTAATGCTCCTGATGTATTTGCCTGTGTATGAGTTCTTCCATGACTCAGCATGGAATCGTAGCCCCTTCTCTCTACCCTGTCCTGCCCCTTGTGTCCTTGTGGCCTTGACTTCCTGGCACAAGTCGGTCAGCGCCTCCTCCTGCCTCAGTCAGTCTGGCTAGCCCAATGGCGCCAGGAGCCAGGCCAGCTTTAACCCTGACCACCAAGCTCCATCTGGGCCTCCTCAGTAACAGCAAGAAAGAGCTTTCCTGGCAATTTCCCAGTCAGAAGTCTGTGCAGCTCTAATGGGTTGCCCTGCCGCCAGCCCTGATCCCAGCACATCCAGTGTGGGCAGGGCAGGGACTGTTCTTTGCCAGAGAACTCTGTGGCCAGGGCTCCTGAGTTGGAATGCAGGGCCAGTAGACCGCTCATCAGTGTCCAGGCAGTTAAAAGACCTTTAGGTATCAAGAGAAGTTACTAACAGCATCAGCCCCACAATGATGAATGGACACCATTTACGGAGTGTCAGACCCTGTATACACATTACCTCATTTAAACTCACAACTGTCCTATGATGTGAGTCTTCTTATCATCCTCACTTCCAGGTGAGGAAAGTGAAACTCAGAGTCAGTTGCACAGCAAACCAACACTGAGCATTCAACCTCAGGCTATTTGATTCTAGAGCTCAAGCTCTTTAATCACAAGTTATACCCATTTTACAGATGGGAAAACCAAAAGTCAAAGATGAAAGGATTTGATCAAGGTCACACAGAAAATGTCAGTGACGGAGTGAACTTGAACCCCATTGGCCTGATTCTGAAGATAGCACATTTATCTGCTCTGCTCTATTGGTCTCCAATGAACCAGGTCCCTGGGGGGCGCCCATACTCAGAACCCCCCACTGCAACACTCAGGTCTCACCCTATATCTAAAATACAACAAAACTAATCTTTCTGCTCGTCCTTAGAGAGATCACTGCCTCTCTCTGATCTACCAGGGGATTCATTCTGAGGCAGAACTCACATTTCAATTTGAGAACTGCTTTGTCTGATGAGATTTTCCATGGAAACTAGCAAGGCAGCTCCCAGGACCCAGGAGAGCAGTGACCCATACCTTCCAGAACGAGATGCAGGGGCCAGGGCTGCTGCTGTGGACACAACATGAGATTAGCAACACCTGATACAAAAGCCAGGTCGTCTCCCAACCTTTCACTCTGCCAGCAGGGAGACCGAGGCCCCTGCTGGGTGAGCGAAGTGGTATGCTTGTCCCTGGAGAGCACAGTTCTCCAAGGCGCTGTGTCTTTCCCAACACCTCTGGGCCCACATCTTGCAGCGGGGCACATCTGGGGACAGCTGTTCTCACTGGCTATGGCTCATGCAGGCCTACATCTGGCACAGGTGGTGGCAGGATGCAAAGGGAATGCAGAGGTCT
>RJWH01005876.1:49773-66442 GCA_004363575.1 Solenodon paradoxus
CCTCCTGCTTCTCCTCCTCCTCCTGCTTCTCCTCCTGCTCCTCCTGCTCCTCCTCCTGCTCCTCCTGCTCCTCCTCCTGCTCCTCCTGCTTCTCCTCCTCCTCCTGCTTCTCCTCCTCCTCCTCCTCCTCCTCCTCCTGCTTCTCCTCCTCCTGCTTCTCCTCCTCCTCCTGCTCCTCCTCCTCCTCCTGCCTTCCTTTCTCCTGCTGGTTTTTTCTCCTGTGTTCCTCCTGTTCCTCGCCCTCTGCATCTCTGGTTCACTGCTCCTCCTCTGGCTCCTTGTCTTCTAGCCTCTCTTTCCCCCATGCTTCCAAACGCCTTGTGTTCCCTCTTTTACACGAATTTCATTCCCTTGATGGTGACCACAGTAAACATTTACCGAGCCCTCACAGTGTGACAAACCCTGTACCAAGCATTTTTCAGGCAGCAGCCTCTTTAATCTCCACAGCAGATTAAACATCTCCCTTTTACAGGTGAGGGAAACGTGACTCAGAGCAGTCGGCGTTGTAAGACCCACCTGATGTCTGAGATCACATCTCTTATTCCTTTGTTCTGCTGGGGACAGTAGCACCTCATCACACATGGGGCACGATGGTCAGAGGTGGTGCAATTCATTCTCTAGTGGGCTTGGACGGATTGTTTAGCAGATGCTCCCTCCCCCACCTCCCCCACATTTTGAGTTTTCTTTAAAACTCTAAGTAGACTTCCCCTCTCTGCCCTGGATCACTCTGACCCTTCTAAGTCTCCCCTTCCCAAAGTGTGTGTGGCGGGGTGGCCCAGGGTCAGTCGATGCCCATGGTGTTTGCTAAATCAGGACAAATGTGACCAGACCATTGCAAATGGGACCAAGCATTGCTGGTCCAAGCGCAGAGAAGACTTAGCCCCATCCCCTGGCAATTGGTGTCGTGTCTTTAATCCATGGCTAAATGAGGACCCTGCAGAGCAGTTGCCTAAGAGCATGGATTCTGGAGTCAGACAAACCTGAGACTGTTTAGAGCCCTGTGTCCACTGACCGGGGTGGGGGCCAAGTGTTGTCTGTCCAGTGGAGACCAGCTCGCTTTCCTCCAGGCGTGGGTGTGAGACTCCAATGAGATATTTTTGGTAAGATTTGGATAACAGTAACAGCGCTTCTGTGGGTGTCCTGGGTATGTTGCGTACACTGCTCATTTCTTCTCAGAGGGCGTGGATTCAGAGCACACCACCTGGAACCCGATGACACGGCACGAATCTCAGCTCTGCCCCATATTAGCTGTGTCACTTTCAGCAAGTCACTGGCCTTCTGTGCTTCAATTTCCACATCTGTGGATGGGGCTTAGAGTCTTTCCTACTGTGTAAGGCTGTGCTGAGGGTTTGGGGTGCGGGGGAAGTTTGGAGGTCAGCCCCTAGACCTCAGTTCTCAGTCCAGGTCAGCTGTTACTATTTATCTCTACCAGATAAATAATATAAATCTCAGAATGGGAATATTATCACCTGTTTTACCAAAGAGGTAAACTAGAGAAAGTCACCAGTCCAAGGCCACAAAGCCAGTAAATGGCAGAGTCAGGGTCTGAGCCCAGGTCTGACTGATTCCCAGCCTGAAGGTTTCCCACTGCAGTCACAGGTCTACAGAGAGGAGGATGATCTGTGGCCCCTTTGGAGGCTCCAAGAATTCAGCTCCCCATCCTCTCACTTCCCCTCGCTGCCTGGCCTCCCTGGAAAGGCCCCATTTCCCGCTCAGTCATCTACATTATAAAGATTTCTTTTTAATTCCAACTGAGTCCCTGGAGCTTCCCATTCCCAGATAGGCCCCCAGGGCTGGACTCCCAGTGTGTGGGCATCTGGAGAGAACCAGAACCCAGGTCTTGTCCCTCGTCTCCCCTCCAGACCTTTCATGAGGGTCTGGGAAGGCAGGACAGCTTCCAGGGTGCCCACCTGCTCCCTGCTCCCTGCAGGACATGGTCCAACCACTGAATATGGCACTCAAGGCCCTTTCCTCCTCTCCAACCCTGTCAACTGGCAGCACCTCCCAGCCCACAGCCTGACTCTTCTGCTGCCTGAAGGGCTGGCCTGTCATCACTCAAATACTCACGACTCCTCCTTGCTACTCAGCCTTTCTTCGTGTCACTCCATCTGCCTTGAACACTCCTTCTCATCTTCTCCCCCAGCTGAAGTATTACTCATCCTAAAGGTCCAACTCATCCCTTCCATGATGAAGCCACCCCCAGGCCCTACCACCCCGCCCACCAGTCTCCAATTCTCCCTCTCTTTGCTCATGGAGTGATTTCACATGTCTATTTATGCATCTCTCACAGTCTGACTTGTTTTCTATATAGAGTCTGTTGTGCGAGGGTGCATGGAGTGTGAGGTGCTTAAAGCCTGTGGGGGCCACTTCCCAGGCTGGGACTGGGGCTGGGACACACAGATCAGGAGCAGCAGTGGAGCCTCGTGTTCTGGAACCAGGACCTTTCTCGTTTTAGAGATGTAACAGTTGAGGGTCATTGAACGACTGACGTCCCCATGATCATAGTTGGGGCGGGGGGTGTTATAGAACCTGGCTCCTGACTCCTAATCCTGTGGGGTCCCCAAATCCCCAGTCAGAAGATGTGGCTGACGGACACACACTCTTTCTGTCCCCAGAGACTCCAGTCCTCCCTTCAGCTGTTACCAGTCAGCTCTCGCCATGACACTGCTGCGTAACAAATCACTCAAATCTCAGGGGCAGTTCACATTCACAGGTGGATCTGACCCACAGGTCTAGGAACGGAAGAGCTCTGCTCCCAGAGGTGGACCCGCTCAGGTCTGCTCCCCGGGCATGTAAAGGGCTGAGGCTGACCTGGTGAGGCTCCTTCTCTGGCTATGGCAGGAAAACAGAGAGCAAGCAGTCTGGTAAATGCCTCTCCGGCCCCTTCTCTCATTCTGCCGGCTGCTGTCCCCACTGGCCACAGCAAGTCACCAGGCCACACTCAAAGTCAAGTGGTAAGGAAGTAGACTCAGCTTGCCAAGTGCCACGGCACGGTGGCAATGTCAGATTCCTCTCCAGGAGAGCACAGGCCGGCAGTTCAGTCTCCGGGGCTGAACTTGAACTCCCATTGTCCCCAAAGCCACAGACACGGCCCCCCATAATTTTCCTTCTGCAGTCACTACCCAAAGAATTTTTAGCTGACTCTGCCTCTCCCTTCAGAAACTAATGTATGCAGACGCAGAATCAACCAAGAAGAAATGTAGAGAATACCCAGGCCCCAAAGGCTGGATGTAAAGAAAGAGTAAAGGGCATATAGTTGAACTCTGGAAGGTAGAGACCTACCAGGGCTGCTCTCTGACCCAAATCTGAGAGGTGAGCTTTAGGGGTTCCTCAAAATGCTGAGTCAACTTCGCGTAGGATTCCTGATCTAGGAATAGCCTCAGAGCCTCGGTGTGGGGGACACTTTTTACTGTTGTCTTCCCACATCTGTCCACCATCCTTTTGATCGGTGAAATTTCCAATGGAGAACTATTGTTCTCCTGGCCCTGTGATTTGGGTGAGAAGGATACAGCTGGGATCCAGGCCTAAGCCAATCAGAGCATCCCACCATCCCTCTGGCTATAGTCATAGACTCAGAGCAAATGAAGGCCAATGAGAATTCAGTCTTGGACTTTTTGTCAAATGACTAAGCCTGACATGAAGAGCTAGAGAAAGTTAGGAAGAGACTATTTTTGTCTGCTGGACTTGAACCTGAGAGGATATAGGCTCTTTTGTTACCTGCGGCCAGCCACTCTGCTTTGTCAATTCCAAGAATAAAATGACCAGGAACTGACGAACAGAGGAAGACTTGACCTGAGCCCCTGGATCAAGTTACGTGTTAAGTCCATCCTAATTCTACTTTTGGTCTTTTTCTCTATGAGAAACAGATTTTCTGTCACTTGAAACTGATAGAGTTATGATTAAATACAATTTAGAATTCTATAATCATAAAATTTTAAACACCTAGAGCCGAGAATGCTTAGAATAACAGATCTGTTGAATCTTAGAGAGTTGAAGTTCTTAGAAACTAACCCGGATTTAAAGTGATCAAGGAGCTATGGGGAAGGCAGCTGCAGCGATGTGTCAGCTTCTTGGTCTCAGAAATGGCACTAGCCTGTAGCATTTCATGGAGTGTTTTCACATGCTGCCATCTCATCTTCTCAACCAAAGAGGAGATGGAGTCTGAGCTGGCCTGGGGTGCAGGACACGTAGCAAGGAAGCCTGCTATACTCACAAAGAGGATGGAAGCGCAGGGATGCTCAGAGTGAGGGGCAGCCAGTGATGAGTCCCCTCAGAAGGGCTGCCTTTGGCCAGCAGAGAGGGCTGCCCTCCTCTGAGTCAGGTACCTGGTCCAGTGTGCCAACCTCTGGCTTGGCATCAGCACCTACTCTAGTTGGCTGACCTTTCTGAGCAGATATTTCAGGAAAGGGAATGAAGGCTCTTGTCTCACTCTGGCTTCCCCACCTGCTGAGACAGACCAGCAGCTGACCTGGCTCCTGGGCCACTTTCCTCTGCCAGGCCTGAGCTGTCACTGGCTTTGTTCCTCTCCAGACCACAGCACCCCTCCTGGTCCCAGCACCTGGAAACAGCCTCACTTTTGGCCGGGTCACTCTTCCTTGGAAGGCAAATGATTCTTTAGCCCTGAATGGACGTTCCTGAATGTGATAGACTGGGGTTCTAGTTCCACAATCTCCAGCATCTTGTTACTTGTATATTTTGGCCTCAGCTTACCCACCTGTACACTGGGCACCTTCCCAATAATGATAAGCCTCACAACACTCTTATGAAACAGGCCTTACACTCCATTGTACAGGCAGAGAAACCAAGGCTCTCAGTGATCCTGACTTCATTTTCTCAGCAGCATCGTGTAACTGGACAAGCATTTTCTACTTGCCAGGCATGGTGCTAGGCTCCGGGGTTACTCAGGAACCTAAACAAAGTCCCAACTCACAAGCTGATCAGTTGGGATGCATCACAGGTATGCTCAAGGTGGTAGAGCAAACTGTCACCCACTGGCACACAGTAGGTGCTCGGTCAATGCATGAATGGACTACTTTGCGGGCCACTAGCAAGGAAGACTCGAGGGCAAAAAGACAGCCGGATGCAAAGGATGCAACAGGAGAGGGAGACGTCCATTTCCAACCTTCAGGCTGGTTTTGCAAACAAAATATCTATCATTTCTGACTCTGTTTGCTAAAGACCAGAATGGAGAGGAAGGAAATGAACAGTGGAGGGTGCTGTGCTTGGCTCCTGCCTGTCAAAGCAGGTTGGAGCGCACAGGGGCTGAGCTTGGGCAATGAGCTCTGGAACGGTCCCCGGACGCCCTCCCCTCACTCAGGGCTGCTGAGAAGGAAACCAGTGTAGGCAGAATGGCATACTTGCTACACTGGTCACAGGGAGGGAGGGATTGCAAATAGGAGGTCAACTGTTAACCGCCAGCTTCAAACATCTGAGATAGGCACAAACTCTGAGACAATAATAGTGTTTCTTCTCACCTCTGGACCTTGCTTCTTAAAGTGTGGGCCACGGACCAGCAACATGGTCAGCACCTGGGCCTTCAGCAAGAGCGCGGCCTCTCAGTCCCCTCCAGAGCTGCTGAATGAGCCTGCAAGGTCCCCCACTGTCTCTGGAGTCTGGCTGCATGTGAAGCCCCCACCCGGGAGGTTTGGAAAACTCCAGAGATACTGATTTAATTGGTCTGGGCTGACAGCTGGGCAGTTGGACTCCCCCCAACCCCGCATAATTAATCTGTGATGGCGCATAAGTTCAGGGCATTCAACGTCTGACATGATATACTTATTTATTATAAAAGATGATGACCGCCGTAGCATTAGCTGCACACCTCTAATTACCTTTTAAAAAATGGTTTTACTGAGATAACACTAGTTTATAACATTATCTAGGTCTCAGGTATACTGCCTTATAAATCAACTACATTCGACGTAATGGTCACTTCCAAAGTCTAGTTTCCACCCTTCACCTGTGACAAGTGACCCCTTTTATTCAGCGTATGGCCCCCGACCATTTCCTCCGAGCAGGGCTTTTTCGTACCCAGAGGGCCACCCTAATGTGAGGCGAGGTCCTGATCACAGCTTTACCTGACAGAGCGCACCCCCAGACTTGCTCGCACGTGTCCTTCGCTCTAGCCCTCAGAGCTCAGCAACGGGGTTCGAGCTATGACTCTCAAAGCTGGCTCCCCAGACCTGGCACAGGAGCGTCTTCGAAATGCAAATTTCAGGATCAGAAACTTGGAAGTGAGGCCCAGAATCTGTGTTTTTAGTGGGTTTCTCGAGGCAATTCGGAGGCAGGCTCAAGAGTGACACCCCTTGGTCGAGTGCAAGAGCTCCGGATGGCAAGAGGTCTTGGCAACCTCCCTGCCTCCACTTGTCCTTGGCGGGGGTGCGGGAGGGGGTGACTCTTCCTCCTGGGGCTGCAGTTTCCACACGTGTCAAAGGCGGAGGGTGGATCAGACCTGGCTGCCACCCTCCAATGATGCTCCCCTGGCAGATATTGCTGGGACCTGTGTGGGACTGCTCCCAGGGTGTGTTAGACACCAGGGCGTGCCCCGCCCTACCTGCATTCTGTGCTCTGTCATGATCTGCGCCCCTGTCCACCCTGTGGAAAATGAGCTGCAGAGATCAGGGACCATCAGCACCTCCAACACAGGTCCTGGACTTGCAGGGATAAGCGCTCAAGGTGCTGCACAGATGGAAGCCTTCAGATTCCCAGTGCTGGGGGCGAGGTGTCCTCGGGGGCCCTCGCTCATGGCGCCTTCAGTGCCTCTTCCTAATGGCACATTGGCTGACTTCCCACTTGCCAATCCTCCACCACTTAGCGTCCAACACTGCCCTGGCGTGGTGCTGAGAGGTGCCCTAACAGCCCGTCTGGCCTGGCTCCTTCCCAGGAAAGCAGGAGGGACAGAGAGAGAGGGAGATGGACAGGCAGCAATGACATACCTGTGGTCTCCAGCAAGGAGCTAATGGGCAGGTGAGTGAGGCTGTAACTGCGGTCAGATTACTGACCCCAGAAGGAGGGGAGGTGGGCACCAGGACTGTAACTGCTCACATGTCAAGTTCCAAGGACACGGAGAAACATTTGGGAGCTCGCTGTGCTTTCCCGTTCAGCGCTTGCAGGCTGTGAGGGAGGAGGGCTGAGGTCCCTTGGGTCTGCTCACTGAGCACCTACTTTGAGTCCAACCACAGGGGAGAGGCTGTGGGGCACCGAGAAGACAGCCGGGTCCCTGCTTTTGGAGAGGGATGAAAGGAATAGGCACATGAGCATCGTGAACATGGCCATCTTGTGTGAGGGCAATGTGCTGTTTACCTACCATGTGCCAGGCCTGGCACGAGAGCAATGTGCGTAGGGCACCGGCTCTGCTGATCCCCGCAGAGGAGAACAGGTAATCAGCACTGGCTCCGTGCCAGTCCCACCCACACTCCCGTGAGCGGGGATGTGCACACCCTCAGCCTCAGCCTGGAGGGCAGGGACCGTGGACTGTGCACCTACGGTGTTTGACTCCTGCCAGAGAGGTGTGTGTACCTGGGACCCACTAAGTCCGGCACATGTAAACCTTACAGCAGTCCTTCCAGGCTCTTCAGGAAATGGGTTATCATGCCTGTGTCCCCTCCCCTACAGGAATCCAGCTCCCCGGCATCTAGGACCCAGTAAAATGCCACCTCCTATGGGCTGATTATGGGGACCCCGTCTACGGTGGGAACGCTATGGAATGTCATCCCTGTGGGAAGCCTTTCCTGCTCTGTTGGACAGAACCCTCGGGCTCCCACTGCAGCATGCTCAGGCACCCCGCTTCCTCTGCCTGAGATCACTGACCAGCAGGCTGGGCGTGCGCAGCCCTTCCCACCCGCCAGAAGTGGTGCTGAGCACCGCATGCTCAGTCCTCCCCTCCAGCTACTCGGTAAGCACCGCAGCGCTCCACCTACAGCGGGGAAACAGGTCCTGTTGGCTAAACCCCCGCAGCCAGCAAGTGACCCCAAACCCGGCTGTTTCCCAGCGCACTGAGTAAACCAGACCGTGTCCCTGAGCCGCGAACATGCCCTCTCCCTGTCCCCTCCTGCCAGGTCACGTGCAGAGACCTCTTTCCTGGAGCACATCGGGAAGTTATTTCCCCAAAGTGGGAGCCAGGCTGATGTTTCTGGGGAGAAGAGACGGATCCGGCCAAGCGGGCTCTCCCCGCTCCCTCCCTCCGTCCCTCCAGCGCTCCACGCCTCCCCGGGAATTTGCATACCGCACTTACCCATGATGCTCTCCTTCCCGCTTCACAAACTAATTGCTGAACAGATTGCATCGGAAGGAGAATTCCTGGATTATGGAGTCATGATTCTAAATGGCTGTTCATCTGTGTTTTATTTTATTTCTTAAAAAAAAAAAGTGTTGAAATATAAAGGAAAGCTTCGTCCATCACTCCGGGGAGGATGGGGGTGAGCACGGGAGGAAGAGAGGGAGGCACAAGGCTTGCTGGCACCCTGGACCTGCTCCTGTCTTGTCTGTCACAGCTTCATGGGCTTCCCCACCGAGCAGCTGATAGGTGGGTGCGATGGGATGGGGGTCACAGGCCACTCTGACCCCAAAGCCAAGCTTTCCGCCTACCTGTGAGTTTGAGCGCTTTTCATCTGTCTCTCTGGGGGTCTCACCTAAGGCTGCCCGTGTGTGGTGAAGGACACAGAAGCCAGAGGTTAGGACCCTCACCCGGCGATGCTGGTGGAGGCGTGGCTCTGTCGGCGGGGGCGGGTCTCTGCGGTGGGAACCTTCAAGGCAATCAGCCCTCACCTGCCACCAGGGAGCTCCCAGTCATGGGAAAAAGGATTCCGCAGGGTGATATGCAAGAATGCCATCTCCTCGGTTCAGCGACACATCTCTGGACCCTGACCCCTCACAGCACCTATGCTCTGGCTTCTCCTTGAGCCCTAAAGTATGTGCCCCCAGGTGAAAAAAAATGCTCTGTTGCAGCTGCAAGGCCGAGGGCCCACCCTCATAGCTCAGATTCAAACTCCATCTTTGCGGTTTTTCAATCATTAGACTGAGGACAAGTTGCCTAACCACTCTGACGTTGGTTTGCTCATCTGTAAAGTGGGGACGACATTAGCAGCCACCTGGTAGGGCGATGGCAGCGGGTAAATGAGTTACTGCAAGTAGAGGGCTTGAACCGTAACTGGCATTAAGACCTATTAAGTGCTTAATAAATGCTGGTTGATAGTATTCTCCGTTCATTAACTCATTTACTGGGCACCCGAATGCTGGATTCCCAGGGCACTGACATGCAGAGGGGCAGTGACAGCGCCTGGGAGAGGTGACAACTAAGCTGAATCTTGATGGATGAGGACATCGCCAAGTCTACCACACTGGACAATCCTGGGGGACAGGTAGACCGTCAGACCAGTCAGGCACCCAGACAGAAGGAACAGCATCTAGCCAGGCTCAGAGCAAAAGAGAGATATGGCGTGTCTGGGTACTGCCAGGAGCCAGGGTGGCCGGGCATCGGCGTGGGAGGGGCAGTGGTGAGAAACCAGTAAGAGCGGGAGGGACCAGGCCACTGGGAAACTTCGGGGCTATTGTGGGTTGAAATCCTAATGCCCAGGACCTGTGAGTGTAACTGTATTTAGAAGCAGAGCAGTCCCCTTATCTGCACTTTAGCGTTTCTGCAGTTTCAACCACCTGAAGTTCAAAATATTATGTGTAATAAGATTTGAGAAAGAGAGACACAGGCACACACATACACATGACTTTTATTACAGTGTAGTGTTCTTGTTCCTTTAAAGGAAAGTACAGGCAGGGATGGAGGTGAGCAGGCAGGCAAGCAAGAAGAGAGAGGAAGAAGCAGCATTTAGTTACTGCATTTAGGTGTTCATCTTGGCTGTTTCCCCGGGTCCTGAGTCTTGAACCCAGGACCTTGAGATGTATGTGGACTCTGCTGAAATGGACTAAACCATTAGACCACCAGAGCGCACCTACCGTGTATTGTTTTCATTGTTCTGTTTTTATCGTTAGTTATTGTTAATCTCCTACTGTGCCTAAAGCAGACATTAAATTGTATGGCAGGAGTGTATGTGCAGGAACAAACAGTCTATAGAGCCCAGTACGAGCCACCCTTTCACGCATGCACTGGGGGTCTTGGGACGGAGTCCCCTGATAAGGAGGCATCTGCTGTAGGATCTTTGCCCATGTGGTTAAATGTGGGCACAGTGGAGCACGGGCCCTGTACTCTAACCTGACTGCCGCCTTTACTGGAAGGGGAGACAGACACAGGGATGAGAACATCGTGGGAGAAGCAGGCATGTGGGGACCAGGCCATGTGACATCAGGGCCACACTGCCAGCCACCACCAGACAGGAGAAGAAGCTTGGAAAGAACTTTCCCTTGAGCCTTCACAAAGTGGATGGCCCTGCAGACGCCCTGACTTTGTCCTCTGGCTACCAGATCTGGGAGAAAGTGAGTGTGGGGGTTTTGAGCCCCCACTAATGGTGGGTTGTTAGGGCGCAGGCCTAGCAGCTGCTGGTAAATCTCCTACCAAGTGCTAAACACTCACTTCTGGGAGTGCCCCTGGGGGCCTGCTGCTCAGCAGCACCTCACAGAGACCGGGTGCTCTACTCCCTGCCTGGTGCCCCTGCACACCTGCCTGCGCCCTCGGAGCCCTGCGTGTCGCCCACCCGGCCGCACCCACCGCCGGCCACCGCCGGCCACCGCCGGCCACCGCTGCCGCGGCCGCCGCTCATTGCTGAGATCTACAGCCGGCCTTGGTCTGGTGACAGGCCCGGCCAGGCAAGCATGAATCACGTTTATCGCAAACAGGAAACAAAGGCAGGAGGGAACAAAGGCCCGGAAGGGGGAGACGGCGGCTGGAGCCAGGCATCCAGCAGAGCGGGGGCGGCCAGAAGCTCTGCCCCTGGAAAGACTCATTAATTTCCTGCCGTTGCTCCCGACCCCACAGCCCAGGATCTGTGCAGGTTTATCTGTGCGCCTCAGCTGGGCTGCGTGCTGCGGGCCAGTTTTGGGGGCACCGCGGAGATTTGCCGGGGCCGGGAGGGGCGGGAGGCACAGAGCCGCTTCCGGCCCGTCCATTCCCCCAACAGAGGCCTGCCTTTCAGCGCTGGCCATGGGTGAAATTGCGTTGCATTCTGCCCGGTAATGAGGTGCCGAGGGCCTCAGCGGCCTGGCGCGTGGAAGGCTCTGGCGGCTGCCCCCTCCGAGTCCTCCCCCAACCCAGACTGGCCTGGCTCGAGGAGCCAGGGCGGAGGAAGGAGGAGATGGTGAGGCAGAGGGCAGCACAGGCGACCACTGACTACGGCTGTGCACTCACCCGGCTTCAGAGTTCTCACTGCTTCATAGTAACAGTTTCCCAGCGTCACTGTAACAGAGGAACACAAGCTGGGGACTTACAACAGAAAATTATTTTCTTACTGTTTTGGAAGCAAAAGTCCAAAGTCAAGGTGTGGGCCAAATTTCTTCCCTCTGGGACTCTGCTCCAGGCCCCTCGCCCAGTTTGTGGGGACCCCGCAATCCCGATGTCCTCTGGGGTGTCGACACCTCGTTCCAGTCTCTCCCGGGGGCACGTGTTCTCCCTGTGTGTCTGTGTCTGTTCCTATGTCCCTCTTTTATAGGGACACCCATCACCGGATTGTGCCCACCCTCCTCCAACACGACTTCATTTTCATATGATTCCATTGGCAAAGGCTCTACTTTCAAATAAGCTTCCCTTCGCACAGCCCCGGGGGGTTAGGACACCCACATATTTTTGGGGGGCAGAAGTCAACCCATGAGAGTTCACATTCACTGAGAGTTCGACTGATGCTCGGACTTGGTGAGGAGCTCTTCAGGAGCACTTGGGCAGAATCTTCACAACAGAAATATGAGGTAGGGACTGTTACCATGCCCACTTTCATTTTGAAGTTAAATCTGTGTTTAAATTACTATAGTAAGCAGCAAAATTGAGGTTTGAGCCCCTGTAGTTAAAATGTGGCTGATGCCAAATCCAGATCCAAGCCCAACGTGTTCCGCCAGGTTGTGGAGTCAAGTGTCAGTAGGACTGCACGGGGAGACCGGGCCTGGGGATCGCAGTTCAGAGAGGATTCAGTAGGAACATGTGACGCAAAGGGAGAGTCCAGGGAGGCTTCCTGGAGGAGGTGACCCAGCTGGAGAGTCTCAGAGGGGTCCATCTGGAGGATGTGATCTGAGAGCAGAGATCTAGAGGGTGAGTTGGGGACTGTTATTTCACTGACTGGGCATCTGGAGCCAAGAGGAGAGAAGGGCAGGCCCAAGATGATGCGTTGAAGGCCGGGTGGTGGCAGAATGGGCACTATGCATCCTGGGGCAAGACCCAGAAAAGAGCAAGGCTGGAGGCTCTGGCCTCCACTGCCCCTTTTGCCTCCCTTTCTCCATCAAGGAGCTCTTGGTTGGACCCTGGTTCTCTAGAGGAGGGCCTGGTGGTCTTGGCCAACGCCCCAAGGCCCTGGGAGGACACAAGAGAGGCTGGGGCCCGCTCTGCCACTTCCTGGCTGTGCGCCCTAGGGTGCCCTCCTCACCTCTCTGAGTGGCCTGCTCTCTGCAAGAGCAACTGAACAGGATCAAACAAGGCGAGAGACATGATGTGTTTGGAACCTAAAAGTCCATGTCATCACTCTCTCTGCAACGGCAGAGACGGCCTCCTGACGCTACTGCGTCTCCACTCTCTCCTGCACACCCCGACCCTCCTGGTACACAGCCAGCAGCCATTCACTGAATGTGCCCGATCTGCCGCCTCTGGGCCTTTGCACGGGGTCCTGCCTGGGTTGCCTTCTCCCAGCCCCATTCCCTCTGCAAACTCTTGGTTTCATGGCACGCTGACCGCATGACCTTGGAGGGGGACTTCCTCTCTCGAGACCTCCGTTTCTATGACATACGTGCGAGGACGGCTCTGCGGATACATGAGATGATGCCTGTGGCGTATTTAGCATGATATTATCATTAGGCACTGAAGGAGGTGGTGGTGGTCCCCTCTTGGCTGGCTGGGAGGGTCCTGATGGCCCCATGTACAACAGCAGGGCGCACTGAAGGCGGGAGAGGCTGGGGGAGGAGCAGGAGCAGAACTGAGAAGAGGGTGCAGGGGTTCGTGCCTTCTGATGGCACCAAACACGTCTTCTCAGCCATACGGGGCTGCCAGTCTCTTCGGCCCTGCTTCCCGCATGCCCCATCGTCCTCCTTCAGGGAGTCTGTCGGGCTCATTCTCCAGGACTTATCTCGGTCACTCCTTCCGTGAAGACAGTCTGGTTTCTCTCCCTGCCCCCACGCCCCCTTCGCCCAAGACACCATGCGCCTCCTTCCTCTGACCGACCTCCGGGCATGAACGCTTGCAAAGCAGCTTTGGACTTCTATTCCTGCTCCCCAGAGCTTGGGTGGGAACGTCTCTCAGGGAATCAAGGAATGAAGCCAGTGCATGGGTGGAGATGCGGGAAAGGGAACGGGACAGAGGTGCCCGCCCAGTACCCTGCATGAGGGCCTCACCTTCTCCCCTAGGCTGCTCTCCCACTACAGGAACAAGAGCTCCCATGGGGTGGGGTTCGGTAGCCATGCTGCCTGTTCCTCAGCGGAGAGACCCTGACCCAGAATGCAGCTCCTTTGGGCACCAGGGTCGCCTGAATCCTGAGAGCTGCTTGCTATCTTTTCTTGCAGACTCAGCAGAGGGGAGACCTGACTGTCGGGGTGGGGAGGGCCACATACCCTTTGCTTAAGGGGGGGCCAGCATCCCAGCCTTTCTCACCCAAGATTCCCTGCATCCTCACCTACTGGGCAAACCCTCCCTGTTCCAGAACCCCTGATATTTAAGGAAATTAAGGTCAGGGCTGGCTGCTCAATATTTGTCTAAGCTGAAGAGAAGATGGTGCCAGAGAAGGAGGCCTTCAATTTCATGAGCAAATAAATCTTATGAGGGAGAGTGGACTGGGGAGAGGGAGGCCGGACAGGAAGTGTCTCCCAAAGTCTGGGGGCAGGCCCCGTTCCCGCCGCCCTAAAAGGTGTGGTCCCTTTCACTAGGTTCCATGAGCCAAGTCAGGGGACAGATTTCCTGCAGGGTCCTGGCCTCCATGGATGAATCCTCAGGTGGTGATTCCAGGCTGCCCCTCCCTGGACAAATACACATCTCAGATGCCCAAGGCAACAGAGCAGAGTTGAGTTTAACCTCCAGGCTCAACGGGACCCAAATCTGCATCCCAGTTCCTCCATGGGCCAGCTGTGTGGATTAGCAAATCTCAGTCCCCCACTGAGCCTGAGGCTCAGTGTTCTCATCTGTATAGTGGAGCTAAGTGAGAGCGATTCCACCACCTTGTAAGTATGAAGGAGGCACCGTATGTGACATGCGCAGCCTGGTGCGTGGCCATGGGAGTGTCTGTAGAATTATGGCCTCCAAAGCTGCCCATTTTCCTCTAATCCTGGAACGATGAATGGGGCACCCGGCTGGCAAGGGAGGGTCAAGGTCGTACATGGAATTAAGGTTGCCATCAGTTGACCTGGAAGTGGGGAGATTAGCTTGGTTATCCCCACGGGCCCTATGGAATCACAAGTGTTCTTAGGAGTGGAAGAGGGAGGCGGCCGAGCCTGTGACACAGTGACAAGACGTGAGAAAGACTGACCAATCACTGCTGGCTTTGAAGTGGAAGGAGACAGCGAGCCAGGAGATGTGGGCAGCCTCTAGAAGCTGGAGAAGGCGCAAAGATGGATTCTCCCCTGGACCCAGCGGGGTGAAACACAGCCCTGCCGACAACTTGATTTTAGCCCAGAGACTCGTTTCGGACTTCTGACCTCCGGAAGTCCTCCAGATTAGTGCATTTGTGCTATTTTAAGTCACGAAGCTTGGGGTCATTTGTTAACAGCAGTAACAGGAACCTACCATAGTGGCCAATAAGCAAGAAATACTGTCACCTCCTAGCAGTCACACGAGAAGAATGTGCTGATTCAGCCAATAGGAAGACCCCTAGGTGGGGCATCAGGAGTCCGGGTCCTTGTCGGGTCCTGCTCCTAACTGGCGCTTCCACTTCAGGTGGCTCCCCTCTGCTCTCCAGACTCAGTTTCCTTATCCGTAAAGAATGCAGGTTACAAATGATCCCCAGGCTCCCAGCCTCCCACCTCTCAACATTTTCTTATTATAATTGTTCCCTGCTAGGTTCCTTTGCCCGCCCCTCCTGTCCACCTGCAGGCTGCTCCCTGCTCCGGGCGAGGGTCAGGCTGGGACTGGTGGCGCCAGCGGCCTCTGGAGGAGACAGTTAATAAAGGCAGGAGGGGAGAATCAATGTGCGCTGACATCCCTATGACAGATTGGCGAGAGCAACAGATTTAATATCCTGCCGTTTTCCTTCCCCAGCCTGGGGGCCAGAATTGATTAAATAAATGAAAGCTCGGCAGCCCGTGATGCTCAGGGTAAGGTCATCGGGTCCTCCCGCTGTCGTGGTCCAACTGAATGGCTCACCCCATCCCGGGGCTCTCTCTCCACCCGTGATCCTGAGTAGCCCACCTGTGAAAGACAGGTGTCTCATCCTCTGTTCCAGCCCTGCGGGGATGAGGATGGATCTTGGGTCCGCTGGGAAAAGTGGGGTGGGAGGGGAAGAGGGGGAGAAGATAAGAAGCAAAGATGGGGGGACCCTACCCAGAGTGGGGTGCAGGTATTGCAGCATTGAGCTGGACGGGCTTGGTGCCTGCTGTGTGCAGGCTCAGGCTGGAGCTGTGCACGGGGCGCCCTGGGCAGAGGTCCAGGATGGCAGAGACCAGACGGGACTTGCTCAAGGGAATCAGTGACCAAACTGTCCCCTATTAACGACGAGTCCCCTCTGATGGAGCTGAGTCCTGTTCCTCCCCCTGTGACCTGGAAGCCTCCCCCAGGCCCTGTGGGTACTCCTTGACCTCCCCTTTCCTTTCCCCTTCTCCCCGCGGTGGCTGGCTCATCAGAACTCCAGAGCCCAGAGGATTAGGGGTAATGCAGGCGTTAACAACAAAGTGGAGTGCATCCTTGGGCACACCGAGACCGGCTGCCCTGGGTGGACCTGGTGCCAGCTCATGCCCGGTGTGGAGCCAGCAACCTGTAAGGTCACAGGACTCAGGGAGACGTCTCCTCCCTCCCTCTGCTCACGGCTCTGCTCTGAGTCTCTCGGGCCAGCACATGGGTGAAGGCATCTTTACTCACTCTCTTTCCTCTGCATCCATCCAGCTGAGGTAAGGTAGACCCCCCCTTCCCAAATGGGGAAACCGAGGCTCTAGAAAAGAATAGGTTTACTTACTGTCGTGGCTGCAACCTGGACGGAGGCTGGGATGCCTGGCTGCCCCCTTTTCAGAGAAGGGAAGGGAAGGCTGGTGACTAGATGGGGCAGGGGCGGCAGGGGATGTGATAACGGTTTGGCTGTGGACTCAGGAGCATGACCTGAGAAGTGGGACACCGGCACCCGCCCTCATTTCATGGGGAAGACGTCACCCCTCCCTTTAGCCCTCGTTGACCGAGCTGCAGAGTCAGGTCCGTCAGGGTTTATGTTCCAGCTTCCCCGTCGGCCCTGGCACAAGACACCCACTTCCCTGAGCCTCAGTTTCCCTACCTCCATCTCTGTGAGAAGTGACTTGTGTGAGCTAAGTGACAGAGCCAACACTTGAAGTCCATCCGGAGCTTGCCCAAGCCTGTGGTGTCCCAGAGCTCGGGGAAGATACTCCTTATCAAGTGTCC
>RJWH01005877.1:0-66328 GCA_004363575.1 Solenodon paradoxus
ACAGGTTTTTTAGAACTATGTCCCCTCTTCTAAAGCATGTGATTTCTGACCACTTACTGAATTGGAGCCTTTATTAGGAGCTTTATATACATTAATTCATGTCACCATTACAAAAATCGTTGATAGATGTTATTGCCACAATTTTACCAATGAGGAAAGTAAGATGGAGAAAGGCAGACTAGCACACCCATGGTTACAGCATAACGAGAAGAGCCAGCATCTGGCCCTAGGTTCATGTGACCCTAAGCTCTGGTAAACTCATCTGCCCAGAGTCATACACTGGCTGACGTAGTAGTGTTGAAATCCTGCTGGTAACTGCATGCTGTCTGAAGTCTGGAGGAATGGGATGAATTACACAAGACAGGAGAGGCAAGTGCATTCTGGGCAGGATCAATGATGCACTGCAGCTGGACTGAAAACACCTACCGTCAAGGGCATTAGAGAAGAAAATCCTATAAAAAGGACAAGTTCAAGTTTGGAAGGAGGGGACCATAGAGTAGAAGACATAAGGAGAGGTATGTTACGGAAAGCTTCACATTAAATACTGTATACATCAAAAACTCTCCTTGAGCAAGGATGAAATATAATAAAATAATGCCTGAGATTGCAACATTATAGAAGGAACGAAAACTATTTTATAGCCATCAGAATGACAAGAATTAGAAAGCTGATAATATCAAAGATTGGAGAGGATGTGGGGTGTAGGCTCAGTGAAGAGCAACAAGACCTTAGACCACAGGCCACATTCCTTTCAATTCCTCCCAGGGTCTGGCACTAATGATAACATCTCCCAAGTACAATACAGAGGCCACCTGGGGGACATCTGGTTTTTGTACCCCAGCCCACATGATCTTTTCTAAAGGGCAAAACTCTTGTTTTCCATGTTAAATCATGAAGTTAATGATTAATCAGCACTTATATAATTTTGTTCTGTATAACCACAGCACTGTTCACCACCATTTTCATGGTGTCTTTCTCTACTGATCAGCCACTCATCAATTCATTAAGTAATAAATTCATTGTCTCATGATGGACCTCTGAGTGACTTCTTTGGGATTAAGAAAGCATTGTGCTTAGCCCTGGAGTGATTTGGGTCTATGGTAGTACATGGGAAAACAGGAATCCTAATGATTTGTTGGTGGGAGAATTAACTGATTGTCAGTCTGGGAAGCAATATGCTACTACCTGAAAAAATTAAGGATGTGTATTCCCTTGTGATTCAACATTCTCAGTCCTGGATACATATCTCAGAGGAATTTTCATAGTAGCCAATAGATGGTTATGAGAATTTTTCATGGTCTTTTGGGGAAGTCAGAGGCAACTTAGACACTGATGTTGGTAGAACAGATAGGAAAACAAGGTTTAATAGATACATACACTATGGTGGATGTTAACTTCATTCCTAGAAACAATAAAGGCTTGACAACATGAATTTATTTCTCACAATTCGGGACACTGAGTTCACAATAGAAGTGCTGGTCAATTCAGTTGCCCTGTAAGGGCTTTTCTTGGCTTCTCGTTGTATTCTCACATGGAAATAAGAAAACAGAAGAGCAAGCTCTCTGATGCATCTTCTGATAAAGACGCTAATCTACTCTTGGGACCCCACCCTTATAACCTCATTGAAAGTCTAATTACCTTCCAAGGCCCCTTATCCAAATACCACATGGGAAATTAGAACTTTAACATATGAATGCGGGGGGACACAACTCAGTCCGTAGCACTAGATGGACATAAAACAACACAAATCCTTAAAACATATTGTTGAGTTAAAAAAAAAAGTGATCTCTATAGAATACAATATCATGTATATTAAAACTACTATATATTTTACAAGGACACATACAGATTCAATATATACATCAAAGATATTTGTATGTATGTCTATATAAGTAGAGAGGAAATGAAATTAGAGATAGGGAATGATGAGGAATAAAAATAGATAAAACAAGAGACCATGCAAACATCAATGATGATATTGTCAGAAATGGAGGAAATGGAGGAATAATTCACCTGACCAAAAAAAAAAAATGATGGCTTGGAATGAGAAGTAAGAAGCAGGCAGTCTGGGAAAGCTGCTAGGACCAATGAGCAGGCACAGGATGAGAAATATCTGCACAAGGGTGGAAATAAGGGAAAGGAAAGGAAGGGAAAGGAAGGGACATCCTATAGGACAGGTACCAGGAGCCTCAATCTATCCTTACCTCAGGATAACTTTGACTGTTTTCACAAATCACTTCAGACTGATACTTTCATGATATAAATACAATTAATTATGAGGAACTGAGTATAAATTTTAAAAGCCCACTGATCACACCCGTAGATATGATGGCAATGTCAACTTACTATATACATTTCTAAAGACTCTCAACGTCACAGACAAATGCACACCACTTTGAGTAGCACTGCTGTAGTAGCCATCAGGTAAGGATACCAACATGTAAGCACACCCCGTGGCTCAGGCAGCTAAAATGCAGGTCACGTAAAGCCCATGGACTCAGGTTCAAGACCCCGAGTCAGGGGTAAAAAGGAAAAAGAAACCAACATCTGTGATTG
Organism: Solenodon paradoxus; assembly: GCA_004363575.1. Taxonomy (NCBI): domain Eukaryota; kingdom Metazoa; phylum Chordata; class Mammalia; order Eulipotyphla; family Solenodontidae; genus Solenodon; species Solenodon paradoxus. The sequence goes on from RJWH01005877.1 coordinate 2,557, forward strand.
GATGTGGTGTAAAGAAAAAAAAAAGGGAAGAGTAATAGGATGTGACAGGAAAGCTGGATGTCAGCCTCACTTCCACTTTGGAAGTAAAAGGGGCAGATACGAGAAGGAAAAGCAGCAGGGATCAAGCACTTCCATTGCCTGGCTCTTTAGCCCACATTTTGCTTCTGCACAGGCTGATTTTCTCATTTCTGCAATTTATGAAGGGGACTGAAGTGGACTGAACCTAAAGAACCCTCAGCAAGGCTAGCCCATCCTTTCTTGGTCACCACCACAGCAACAACGGGAAGAAAAGGGCCTGGAAGCAGCAAGGGGCATTTGCTGGTCCCCCTCCACTACACACACATAAGCATGACTCTTGTAAATTCTTGTCAGCACATTTTTGTCTAGCTCATGACAATGACTAAAAATACCATATGACAGGGCTTTTCATTTTAAACATAAAACCCATCAATGCTACAAAAATTAAGGGTAAATCACAAAATATAAAATTCAGAAGGCAATTCAATCAATTCCTGCTAAAAGGATGAACAATTTTTCTACCTAAAAAGTAGTAGCTAGATGTGTATTCCACATTTCCAATTATTTTGCTAAGTAAAAAAAAAATTGGCCAGGACTAATTCTTAGAATATTTTCAGCATGAAAGGAACAATTACTAAAACCTATCCAAAACGTAGCTTGAGAATTCAAACACACAAACCAAAAACAACAAAAAGAGATACTTTTTTAAGTTCAATAATGCCAAATTTTCTTATTCTAATCAACATATCAAGCAGTTATTCCATTTCTGTACTCTCAAAGCATTAACTTTGAATTTCAATTCAAAATTATACACCTTAGAAAGTAAACTGCTTAAAGATTTCTTTGGTATGATGTAAAAGTCCATTGGACACTTTTTTAAATGTTGCCTTGCTCACCAGCCCCTTCTCAAAATAGACAGTCAGACACAGACACACACCCACACACACACACTTGAGATTTGCCATTGTTATCTCTTATGATTGCATGTCAAGCTGCTCTTTGCCCTAGTGCCAAGAAAATGCTGTTCTGTCTCAGTTCAAAGAAATCAGACAAATGATAAGAGTCAGGAACAGACTAGCTCCAGATCCAGTACTCCTTAGTGTCTCAACTCCCTGGTTTCCATTGCAAGTCACAAGGCAGCAACCAAATCCAGACTATCCTTGCTGTTTCCCATCAAATTAATAGTTGACATCGCCATTCTTTCCTTGTTGCTAAAGATGAGAAGAGCCATTTTATCACAGGTTTGCATTAATTAATGAATAATCAGTAAGTTGTCAGGGCCGCTACAGCAAATGCAAAGCTAACCCAAACAGAGAAGCAGAACTATAGTCCTTGGCATCTACAGTTGTTGGTCTATGTACAATCTCCCTTTCAAAGATCTGGCACATCAGTTTCCGTTTCATTCTAAGCTTAACTTCAAAACCCAAATGCTTGTCAACTATATGACAAAGGCAGGAAGAGTGGAGCATCTGACAAGAACCTGCCAGATCACCAGGGACACCGTGAGCTAGAAACCTATCTTTGCAAAAGTGTCTTTCTTGTAGACATGCTAGCTAACATGCATGCACTTCCAAGCATTAAGGTATTTTAATTTTCAGAGAAAATCCCTGAGTATTTTCTATCACTATAACCATTGTATAAGTGGAGATGCTGAGACAAAGAGAGTTGAAGTGATCTTCCCAAGGCCACTTAAATAGGATGAGTGGTGAATCCAGGATACAACCCAATACCTTAACCCCATAAGCATTAGGATTTGCATTGTTTGTGTCCTCTCAAGGAAAAATATAAGACTCCCCAACTTGTTTAAGTCATTAGAATGAATACTTCTTGCTTTTAAAAATACAATAATGAAAATAACCACCATGAGCTGGGAGAGAATAGATCAGATAATTGGATGTAGACTCAACCTTTTAAAAGCACGGCAGATAGATGAGAGTGCTGTTAAAACCCTTCTACAGCCATCAGCAATTACTGGAAATTCAGGGACTGGAGAAAGCCAGTTAATATTTAATATTTCCATGTACATTAATAACATTTAGAAATATTTATTTTTCTGACTACTATTTGAGGTTAAAGGTGAATATGATGTAGAAATACTTAAAGCAATTATTCTTAGATATTTCTGTCTTATCAGGTCTAGAACTAATTTGATTCTATTCCATTAATAGTTCTTTTTCCTCCCTTCATATCATGTTTTTTTTTTTTCTATTTTCTTTTTTTCTGTACCTTTATAGGGAAAAAGAAGTCATTTAATAGATACTGTAAACATCCCAGAGAAAATAACAACAAAATAGCCTCAGGTATAGTGGGATCTGAGAGCTCAGGACCATAAGAGCATGAAAGCTACCATTACTTATTAATAAAGTTAAATCACTCAAGAGAAACCCTAAATGTAAAAATAAAATAGCTACATCAAAGAAAACTCCAAATATTTGTAAGCTAATTCTCCTCTTTCCAAACCTAATTTGGAAAAGTGTTGTCCTCCTGATTCTTAGTCATCACCTCAACCTAAAATAAGATCAGCTTTATATATTCAGTTAATACATTGAAATCAGTACAATGGAAAACAAAATTTAATCAGTAAGATCTAGAGGGAGGTGCAGTCCTTTCTTCCAAGACTATTTTTCTCTAAATAGCTCTAATCAAAGAAGCCATCAATAAAAAGAATTCTAAAGACTCCACCTCCACCAAGTCAGTTACAAATCACTGACTCATTGCAACTGTTTCATATGTCTATTCCCAAGTCCTTTCTCTCTTGCTGGTCTCCATTTAGAAACCAGAAAAGACTGAACCCCTCACTTGTTTCCTCAGTCTCCCATTCAGAAGTCTGCTCTAAGATTCTTGGAAAGGATTTTGTCCTCTTGAGCCAAGAAACAAATGCAGGTGACACTACCCGTAGTTAGCCTCTTCTTGCCTTAAGAAGTACATGATGCCTGGAGCTCTTCTGCCCACTTGGGGTCATGAGCAGGGTGGTGGGGAGGATTGCTGAGGTGTTGGCTCCTATGTTGAGCCTTTAAACGTATGCCAGCAGCCACCTACTCCAGACTTCCTGCTTGGTGGAAAAAAATATCCCTACTTGTTTAAGCCTCTACTGGTCGTGTGTTCTATTATTTGCAGTAGAAAGTATTACAAACTAAGCCTCTAATTAATAGATGTGCTTTAATTTGGGGGGTGCCATAATTTCTTTACAGAGTAAGATTATTAGGTGACCTAGAGGACTATGTTCTCTATAGATTGAGAGAAGAAATCTCTTTTCAAACTTTGAGCCCAACAAATATTAGTAAAAATTATCACCTTCACTGATTTAATGGACCTATTTGATATTCATTTCAGAATTTATAATGAAGAGCAACTGATTCCACTGATAAGACTAGAAAAATAGAAAAGCTAAGGACGGTTGTGAGTTACGTATACACACGGACAGTGCACCAATAGTCCATGATCTGGCCCGTTACCTTCCTTACGGACATTATGGGGGAAAGTCTACCTTGAGCTGAAAACCAGGGAGTTGCTCATGGACTAGAGGTTTGTGAGTGAGTGAGTGTGTGTGTGTGTGTGTGTGTGTGTGTGTGTGTGTGTGTTGGAGGTAGGGAGACTGAAGGGATACCTCCTAACACCCAAGAGTTCAGCGCTCCTGTAATAACAAACCAGGTTTAGCAGCATCTGATGCAAGCTGATGGTCAAAGACATTGACACCAGAAAACAAAGTGCCTGCAACACAGCACAACAGTCATACCTGACTTCCCCTCAACCCAGCAAAGAGTCCGGGAGTTTAGGAACCATGGACCAATTGCAACAATCCATAAAGATTCATAACCCTGGGTCAGAGTGTAGGGGTTAAGAGACCAGGGCAGCACAGCTTCCAACTATCAGGTGAATCGCTAAATACTTTGAGGCAGCCTTGTCCCATAGCAGTAAGGAGTGGATGATAGAATCCCACAGGTGGGAGTGGGTAGTGACTCTGCAATTACGCTGAGTGTGTTTTAGGACTGGAATTTCAATATTTGCATGAACAGTCCCTGATCCCATAAGACCAAGGATTGAGACAAAAAAACAACATAATCTGATACAACACTGGATTTTTTTTTTTTAAGGAACAGTGCAGGCAAGAATGAAGGTGAATAGGCAGGCAGGCAGGAAGAGAAGAGGAAGAAGCACTTATTTTTCTTATTTTTATTTAGTTGGTCACACTGGTTGTTTTCCCCTCGACCTTGGGGTATGTGGCCTGTGCTCCTTCGGAGGCAATTGATCTAACCACTACTCTACCAGGGTGCACCTCAACAATGATATTTGTATGTGGGAAATGTACAGAGACCTAAATATAAGTGATATTCTCACACTTCACCTGAAGTGGTAAAATGCTAACAGCAATAGACAACAGTCTACAGAAGTCAATAAATACTTACTGTAATATATACTATAATATCCATAACAACTACTGAGAAAACCAACAATCAGATAAACTCAAAAAACATTAAATAAATCAAGATGGAATCCCCCCCAAAACATGTTCCAGTAATCTACAGAAAAGTAAGAAAAAGTATAAGAGAGAGGGAAAAAAACTAATAATAATATATGACATAAGCATTAACCAAAAATCACCCTAAACGTAATTGAGTGGCCTTAAAAGCATGACCGGGGTACACTCTTGTGGTCCAGGGGGTTGAGACTGGTGTATGAACCATGTAAAGCCCAAAGACCCGAGATCAAGAACTGGGGCCAGGGTGAAAAACCAAAAATTAACAATTAAACAAATAAAGATGTTTCTTCCCCTTCCTTCCTTCCTTCCTTCCTTCCTTCCTTCCTTCCTTCCTTCCTTTCTTCCTTCCTCCCTCTCTCCCTCCCTTCCTTCAGTGCTTCCTCCTCCTCTCCCTTCCTCTCTTAAATAAATAAACAAACAAATAAATAACCACAGGAATTTTCACTTCAAATTTCAACTGATAGGTCCGATGAAAGTATTAGGATGGATGGCGCACCCTGGTGATCACTACCTTTAGCCAAGAGGACAATTCACATTCATTCCAAGGGCCTGGGTTCATATCCCAAGGCCAGGGAGAACAATCAAGATGAACAACTAAATTAAATAAATAAAATGTTTCTTCCTCCTCTCTCTTCTGCCTGCCTACTCACATTCATTCTTACCTATATCTTTATTTTTTTTAAAAAAGGACCATATCAATTGATACAGGAAAAAACATTTGACAAAATCCAATGCCTATTCATGATAAAAACTCTCAGCAAGCTAACAGCATACTTAATAGCAAAAGACCCAATGTTCTTCTGCTACGATCAGGAACAAGGCAATAATGCCCTCATCACTTATTCAGTATATTACTAGAGCTCCTGCTTGCTGCAATAAGGTCAGAAAATGTTAAAAAGGCATACAGATTACAACGAAAGACATATAACTGTCTCTATTTGTAGATGGCAAAACTCTCTACATAAAAAAAAAAACCCGCATAATTTATCAAAATTAATCTTAAAAATAATCATTAAGTTCAGCAGGGTCACGGGATACAAGATCAAGTCACAACAATCAATTACACTTCTATACACTAACAATGAACAAGAGAAAGTTAAATTTTAAATTGTACTGAAAATCCCGAGGGTTGGCTTTTCTTTTTGTAATGCAACTGCCTGGCTTCCGTTTTGAGTCTGAGGCATCCATTTCCAGGAAGGCTAACTGAATAAACACATTGCCAGCCACTGGAAAAGACAAGTCAGGTTGCCTCCTCCCTAGTGAGGCTCCTTTGTTTTAGAGATTCTGGTTAATTGAGATAACTGTCCATGTAGGAACACTTGGTTTTGTTTTTTTCTTTTTCTTTCTTTTTCTTCCCCCTTTAAACTCCTGCTCTGGTTTTTTAAATTAACCAATAAAGAGTGAGCTAGGAAACGCTAGACTCCCAGTCTTGACCCCATAAAAGGAAGATCCCTGGCCTTTGCAAGGTCTCTATCTACCTGTGACCTCAATATGTGGCTTCAGTGTATTATACAATTTCCAGGTCTTATAAGTAATATACATCTATTTTTTTCCCAAAGTTTCCATATTTTTATTGCTGAAGAGGATCTTGCCATAATAATAAGAACCACAGCGACTGATCTAGTCACAAAGCCACAAGATTGGTCGTTGCTAAAAGGCTGAAACTGGTACCAAAAAAAATTCCACAATGTCACTTATAATCACTCCAAAGAAAATGAAGTAGAAAGCATGTACAGGATCCTTAAACTGAACATTACAAAATGCTGATTAAGAAAACCACACATATGACCTAAGAAATGAAGAGACATATCACGCTCATGGATTGGAATACTTGACACAGTAAAGATGAAAATTCTCTTCAAATTAATCTAGTGGTTTAATGTAATTCTTATCAAAATCCCAGCAAAATGATTTGCAGGCACAGACTAACTTATTCTAAAATTCATATGGAAAGATACAGATCCTAGACAAAGACGACTCTTGACAAAGGAAACTAAAGTGGAAAGAATCACTATACCTCAAATTAAGGTTCACTATATTACTAGAATAATAGAAAACGTAGCATTGGCTAGTGAGATTGACACACAGATTAATGGGACAGAGTAGAGAACACAGAAAGATACACAAATGTACTCAAATGATTTTTACAAAGGTGTAAAAGCGCTTCAATGGAGGAAGAACAGTATTTTTAACAAACAATGTTGGAATAATTGGACATCCATAGGCAAAATAAAATGAATCATGACCTAATCTCATACCTTATGTAATAATGAACTCAACATGGATTATAGACTTAAATATGAAATATAAAACTATAAACATTTTAGAGAAAAAACTTATAGGAGCAAAATCTTCAAGAGCTATGGCTGGGCAGAGCGTTCTTAGACTGGCTGCCAAAAGTACAATTCATAAAAGAAAACTTTGATACAATGATCTCATCAAAATTAGACATTGTTTTTTGCTCTGCAAAAGATAATTAACAGGATAAAAAGATAAACTACACAGAAGAAAATATGAACAAATCACATCTTAGAATAGAATCTAGAATATATAATTTTCAAAACTAGACAGTAAAAAAAAAATCCAATTATAAACCAGCAAAAGACATAAACAGATATTTCACCGAGGAAGATATACAAATGGCAAATAAGCAAGTGAAAATCTATTCAACTCATTGGTCATCAGAGAAATGTCAATTAAATGCACAATGAGTTATCACTACATACCGATCAGACTGCTAAAATAAAAAAACAGTGACAGCACTAAATGCTGACCAGGATGCAGAGAATCTAGATCACTCAGACACTGCTGCTGGGAGTGTGAAACGACAATTTGCTCTCAAAAATTATTTGATAGGTTTTTAAAATAAAACTAAATATCCAATTAATGTATGAGTCAGCAATGGCACTCAAGCATTTATCCCAGAAAATAAAAACACATGTCCACATGAAAATCTGTACCTAAATTGTGCACAGAAACGTTTTAGAAATGAAGACCAGATTAGTGGTTGTCAAAAGTTAGGGAATGTGAGGGGGTGCAGAGGGTGGTGGTTGATGTGAAGGAGGTGGATGTGATATGAAGCCAACAGGGGTGATCACTGTGATGAGAAACTGTTCTGCATCTTCACTGTGGTGACAGTCACATTAACCTACATATGATGAACTGTATAGACTAAGGAGACTTAGACACACACAAATGAATATAAACAAAAGGGCAAATCCGAATAACATCAGCAGGTCTGTGAATACCAGTATCTTGGTTATGACATTATATTATAGTTTGGCTAAATGCTACCAGTGAGAAATTTGGTAAAGGGTGCACAATATCCCTCTGTATTATTTCTTACAACAGCATGTGAATCTACAATTATCTCAATAAAACTGCAATTAACAAAAATATAAAAAGGACAGGGGTGGCTCACTTTCCTAGATCACTAGGAGAGGTTTCACTCAGGTATCAGGTATGAACTTGAACACAGACGAGAAATAAATGACCAACTCTCACAGAAATTAGATGGAAATGGTTCGATAAATGAGAAACAAACATCTATTTCAGTCTGATACAGCAGCATTTATTAATTTATCAAATTCATGTGAAGAAGAAAAGCTTTAGTAAGGTAATGAGAAACAAACATCTATTTCAGTCCGATACAGCAGCATTTATTAATTTATCAAATTCATGTGAAGAAGAAAAGCTTTAGTAAGGATAGTCTAAATTAACCTGATCTCCCTCTCCCCCCAAAATTCTAGCAGCTGTGACCATTACCTCTGTTAGGATGCTAAACACATAGTTAGAAAGGCAAAGAATTTGTGTAGCCTTCAAGTGGCCAAGCTGGTCACTTTGTCACTGTGAATGTTCCAGTTTGAATTCAAGAATTTTGGGGTCTGGATAATGAAGTAGTGAATATACCTTTACTTTGGGGAATTACAACCCAAAAAGTTGGCTGCCCTTTTCGACAACTGTTAGAAACAGGATAAATTCAGGTAATGGCCTAAAAAAATCCCTCTGCGTTTGCACTACTGCATATCTGGAATCCAGTTTGGAGGAGGCTGCTCTCCTAAGGGGTCGTACCTGATGATGAATGCTCAGAGAAAAATCTGCTGCTTCCAGAAAAAGCTAAACTGGATACCAACAGTGAAGAGAGAAATGTCCCTCAGCATGGCACAATAGGCCACAGAGAAGCTTTGAGTCACAATTTGCACAGTGACATCTTCAGGCTGTCCTGGCTGTTCTGTCTAAGCCATGCGTCCTGAGAAGCTTATGAGCTATTTAAGCCACAAAAGCAAATAATTTGCCTTCTTTATATTCACTGTTGCTAAAATAAGAAATTTTTTTTGTTCCACAGCAGTGGAAGACATGAACAATAAGCTAATTCTAGAGATGATTCTCACAAGCTGTGTTTATCCTCCTCTAGGTTTTAGGCATGGCTGCTACAGGTATCCAAGAGCCATTGAGAGGCACCTAAAAGCCTGCCCTGGGCGAGGAAAGTACTGAACAACCCAAAGAGAAATCAACCACAGCCTCTCAGTTAGTTGAGGAATGCCATGACCACACATAAAGAACACAAAACACCACACAGGAAATAAGGCAGGAAATGAGTGGTCTGAACAATAAGAATGTTCTGTGGGTTATGTAGACAAGAAAGATGGTTCCAGCTGTGATGATCAGGGAAGGCTTTAATGAGGGGAGATTAGAGCCAAGTTTTAAGGAAAGGCCAGGATCTAGACAAGAAGTGGCATGGGAATGCTTCCAGGGAAGTAGGCAGATAAACCCAATAATTGTGTGGAAAAGTCCAAAAGGTAAAAGACAGTGACCATGCTGATTTAAGAGGAACATTAGGATTGGTTTCCACTGTGGAAAAAATAGATTAAGAAAGGTACTGTTTGAATATTTTACAATGATGATGTGCTCAGGTGTTACCTGTATAATAAAAAAACATAAAAATTTTTACAGAGAGGGATATCAAGGCTGATGAGAACATCTATATCCACAAGTATTTAGTCTGTAGATAGTGTGGAAGGCAAAATTTTCTGATAAGTCCTAAGAGTCATTATTTACTACTTTCTCATGTCCAGCTCTAAAATAGATAGTGGAAAATCAAGATAACTTCCTAATGCCTCCTGTAGCAAAGGAAAGCCATGTGACTTCATATTTCCATATGCTTATTGACTACTCATAGTTTCTTTGCACAAATGTCTACTCAGATTTTTGCTCATTTTTTTTAAGGAAAGGTACAGGCAGGAATGAAGATGGGCAGAGGCAGGCAGGTAGGAAGAGAAAGGACAAAGAAGCACTTTATTTTTATTTAGTCGTTCATCTTGGTTTTGACCTCCGCCTTGGCCCTGGGATATACAAACCCAGGTCCTTGGGATGTGATTACACAGCATCAGCAAAGGAGGCTGACCAAAAGGCTACTCCACTAGGGTGCGCCATTTTGCTCATTTTTATTTGTCTTATTTGTCTTTTTATTGACAAGTTTTTGAGATTTCTTGATATATACTGGATATAAATCACTTATCAATATATGCAAGCATTTTTCCCATACTATAGGCTGCCTTTCCACTTTTTTAAAATGATATCTTTTGAAGTACAACTTTAATTACATATTGCATCATTATTTGCAACAGCGAAACACTGGAAATAACACAAGTATGTGTCAAAAGAGGATGGACTGAATAAACTATAGTGTGTCCACACAATGGAGCACTATTTAGCTGTGAATGGAATACACATTCCAGTTGAGTAAGGATAGCTCTATATACTACTATAAAGTAAGATTTACTAAGATAGACTGTTAAAAGTAAAAAAGGAGGATTCAGGAGAATGTGTAGCTACCAATATGCTACCATTTATTTAATAAAACCATTAATATATTTTAAAACTTGCTGTTTTAAAAACAGAAAACAACAAAGAAAGGATAATCTGAAACTAAATAACTTTCACATCACTTATAGAGGGAGGGAAGGAACAAGATTGAAGGGATAGAGATAAAAACAAAAAAGCTAGACTTCTCTGAATGCTCTTTATAAATTTGCCTTTGAAGTCATATACATGTTTTATTTTTACATTAAAATAAAATGAAAATTGTAAGTTAAAAATCTTTTAAATGAAGTGAATAAACCTAACTGGGTACTGGGATGCTGATTTAACCATATTATCAAGAGTCATTTAACAGAAATTAAAACCTAATATTCTAGTGGGAATATCCTAAAGATAACTACAAAGAAAAAAATATTCTTAAAACCAAAATTGATAATAATATTATTATTAATCAAAAACTATTATATGGATTTTTTTATTTATGGTAACATAAGACAAATAATTATGCTAAATTCCTAAAAATCAAGATTTTCAAAGTAAATGATAAGTATAGAATCAAAGAGGTTAAGAAAAAATCCTATAATACTTGTATTGAAAATATCAGTTGGAATTCATGTTGTATTTTATCTTTAAAAATGTATATAGGTGTGTCCTGGTGGAGTAACACCTGGGTGCAGTCTACACACATCCCAACGTCCTGGGTTCATGGCCTGGTGCCAGTGGGAACAACCAAGATGAACAACTAAACAAAATAAATAAAGTGCTTCTTCCCCTTCTCTCTTCCTGCCTGCCTTTGCTTGCCTTTATTCCTGCCTGCACCTTTCCTTTAAAAATAAAATTAAATAAAAATAAAAATTATACATATTTTCTAGAGAATAAATTTCAAGCCACAGACTGAGAGAGAATATTTGCAAATTACATATACAACAATGGACTTGTAATCAGAGGATATTTCCCAAAAATCAGTAGTAAGGAAACAAATAACCCAAGTAAAGACAGGCAAAAAATATAAAATACATTTCACTGAATAGGTTATAACCACAAGCACATGGCAAGTAATCACATGAAAAGATGCTCAGCATTATTAGCCATTAAGGAAACAAATATTTAAATCGAGATAAGATACCATTACACACATAGCAGAATGACTAAAACCCCAAACACTGACAATGCCACTTGCTCAAGGATTCATAGTAACAGGAATTCTCATTCATTGCTGGTGGAAATGGAAAACGGTTCAGTCACTTTGGAAGACAGTGTGACAGTTTCTTATAAATATATACCTATGGCCAGTTCCAAATTTATGTGACAATCAAATCACGTATCCTGCCATTCATAGGAAAACAAAGACCATTCTGCTGCATTTTTCAACATTGTTAAAGGAACAATACATCATATCATTATACAGCTTTAAGATGTGCATCATAAGTCAACATCTGTATGTAATACATCGAGTTTACTACCAACAGTCAAACTCTCTCTGTCACCACACAATCGACCCCCTCTACCAGATTTGCACATTCCTGATTCCCACTCCTTTCTTTCTGATAACAATTAATTTTTTTCTATGAACTAAAAGTTTGCTTTTGTTTGATTTCACTTATTTGTTTGGCTTCTTCATATACCACATACAAGTGAAATCATACAATGCTTGTCTTTCTCATTTCGACTTCTTAAGTGTATAAGCAAAGCTTTCCTTGTTTAACAGCTATCAAAAGGAATATTAGAAATCTCAATTCAGTTGAAAATGAGAACTGGTGTTAATGTGTTAAAATATAAGCATAGGCTTCATTGAAGAGGTAAACTATAATCTTTATTTTTAGTTATAAAAACATCTATATACACGTGTGTGTGCATACATATATGCCTATAAGGAAATGAAAATCATATCATGATGTAAGCAGCATTAATTAAAATGAATTTAGTCTTTATTTAAATTAAGTTTCCTTTTTGAAAATGCAAATTTCGTCTTGATTTGTTACTTCAAAAATAAATAAAAATTATTTAACAGAAATATATTATGCTGCCTTATGAATTTTAATGTATGAAAAAAGAGGCAAGGTAATGCTAATTAACTCTTTCTCAAGAAAAGCTAGCTAAAAGTCATTATTAAATAGGAGAGAAAAGTGCTCTTGCCTATACCATATACCACGTATGAGACCTTACTGGTATCCTCTACAGTAAAAAATATGATAGAACTTTTAGGCTTATTTAAAGGATAAGGAAAAGAGGGAGAGGGGAAGTCAAGTATGAAATTCGACAATAAGAAAAAAATTAAGTTTCCTATACTACACTCCCACTTACATTATCATTGATATCCTTTGTGGGAAAGGGGAAACACAGGAAATAGTAGAAGTTGACTGAAATCAACAAATCTACAGAAAACTTATCTCAAAGGAGGCAATTATTATTGGATCATCACTATCTACAACTCACAGATCATCAATAAAAATGATATGCAGGAGTTTCCTCAGACCTGAAAATCATTTCAAAATTTCATCCAGGGTAAAATGATTGAAATATGGAGTGATGAAAATGTCTTAGAACTAGTTAAAAGTGACAATTGCAAAACACTGTGAATGTACTAAATGCCACTTAATTAAATACTTTTAAATGGTTAGTGGGTTATTTTATGCTATGTGAATTTTACCTCAATAAAAAAATTTTTATTAAAACAAACTGAGAAAAGCTGACTAGATCTGTTGTGGTTTCCTTAAGGATAAGAGACTAGATTCCACCTAGAAGGATTTGAAGATCTGAATTTAAAACATCGAAGGGAAAGCTAGTGGGGATATCTCTAATAGTGTTTTTCAATCTCTGACTGTAATCACAATAACAAACAGATTTTAATGCAACCCAGTTCACATACATACAGGTGATAGAAACAAAAATTTGTGAAACAATACTCTTCCCAAGCTTAATACACCCTGATCTTCTTTGAAAAATCATACTCTACTCTTTTTCCTTTTCTTTTTTTTAAAAAAGGAAAGGTGCAGCAGGAATGAAGGCAAGTAGGCAGACAGGCAGGAAGAGAAAGGAGGAAGAAGCATTTTATTTTATTTTAGTTATTCGTCTTGGTTGCTCCCCCCTTGCCCCAGTTCACAAACTCAGGCCCTTGCCATGTATGTGGACTGCGCTGGATGAGAGGCAGTGGACAAGTCTGCTAAGACACCAGGGCACGTTTCTTTCTTTTAAGGCTGGTCATGACTCATTAAATTGATCTCATAAAGTAAGTGGCAAACTTTAATGGTCTGGGGTGTCAGGTTTAAGGAGGGTGGGCCAAATGCAGGTTATATTAAGTAAATGGAATTGACCACTAAGAGCATAACCAGGAATCTGTAGGCTGAAATGTAAATTGGGAAAACCTTCCATCTTGTGAACTAAGCGATTGTTTTATAGTTATATTTGTCTTTGAGCTCAATTTAAATCAACTTTTCTAATATCACATAATGAAGTCAATATATTATTACCACATATTACTTATCATATTTTTCTCTTTCAGTTGTTTATCATTTAAATTGCTGATAAATTTCCCAAAGAACAATTTCCCTTTACATTAATATATAGGCTTATATTAGTCTAGATAAAAATAAATTTCAAGATTTTGTCCACACCTTTTTATAAGAAAGACAGAATTTATTTTACTGTTGTGAATTCAAATTTGTTCCTTCTTAAAGAAACCACTGCTTTATTATAGATTAGATGATGGATAACTTACAACTATCCCAAAATAGTAAAAAAGTAGTTAGCTTCATAAAAAAACAAAGTGTGCTCGTCATTATCCATTAGAGGCACTCAGGATTAGCTTTCAGTCATCTGTTCAAAATGTTGTAGAAAAGATTTTCAGCTTTGGCAAGAAATGTCCCTTCTAACTTGAATATCCCATCACATTTGATGATATACCTAAGACTCCCTTAAATAAATACAAATCTAGCATGTAAAGTGTTGGGAAAAGATACTGTTTGTCTAGAATTTAGTTCTGATCTTTCCCAAAGATTTTCAAGTAATTCACATCAAGATAATTTTAATGTCAGCAGTACAAATGCTTATATTTTAGAATGCCCAATATATCCTATATTTCAGAGATAGAAGTATCACACATCACCTAGCTATGGACAGAAATCAGCATGGGGTGAGATGATAAAAAGATCCGACTTGTCTTTATTGACTTTCTGACCATGCTATGCCATCTTTTAACTAAGTACAAGTTTTTAAATAATATTAATTTTTGGTAACGTGTAGTACCAAGGTTATTATAACAATTTTTCATGCAAGTATGTGATTTGAGCACATATAAGGATATTCAATATATAAATACTAATTAGTTGATTAACAGTCCAAGGTATCTAATAAGTTTACTGTTATACTGTTACTCCCTAGTTCACACACACAGGTATACACTCCTATTAATCAGAGACATAAAATAAATATTTTTTAAATACATTTACCAGTCTAGAAGTCAACTCACACATATTTATACACTTTATTTATGACAAAGGTAGCAGTGCAAAGTGAACTTGTCCAAAAATGTGTTAAAGACAACAGGCCCAAAATGGAGTCGCATAGGCTAACCCACATCACCAACTTGAAACTTCGCTTAGTTTCCACTCTCGCAGAAATGGAAGCTTAAACCAGTCAATCATGAATCTCCTGATTGACACTAGTTAGGGTAATCTTCCTGATAAGCCCTTGTCATCCTCTATAAGGAAAGTAACCTCGGCAATAACCAATCCACTTTTTGTCTAGTACAGTGTTCTCGTTCCCTTCTGCCTATAAAATCTCTAGCTCTTTGGAGGTCCTTTCTATCTGCTACATCAGATGCTGCCAATTCACAGATCTCAGAATAAAGCCAACAAGATTTTTAAAATTTACACAGTTGAATTTTGTTCTGAACAAATGGTTCTATGTCAACTGAATATTGATATCCTGGAAAAAAATACTATCTGACCCCCTACCTCTTTTCAAACATATACACACATTTATTCTAGTTATATTGTAGATCTAATGAACAGTAAACAGAACAAACTTTCCAGAAGATAAAACAGGAAAATATTGGTGACTTTGGTTTAAGGAATTATTTCTTAAATAAGAACCAAAAAGCACTCATATTTAAAGGAAAAATTATTCATCAAAAACACCCATCAAGAGAGTGAAAAACCCAACCACAGACTAGAAGATATTTACAACACGTATCTAAAAAAGGAGTCACATCCAAAATTTATATAGAATTCCTAGAAATTTCTACTAAGAAAAAGTCTGGCAATACAATAGAAAATTACACAAGACAAACAGGGAGTTTACAAAAGAGTATATCCAACTGACCAATACATGTGTAAATCATGCTCAACTTCATTTGAATCACAGTAGTGTAGATTAAAACTACAAAGACTTACACCGACTGATCGAAGTAACCAAAGTGTAAAAGACTAACAACCATCAAGTGTTAGAAAGACTGTGGAGCAATGCAAACACAAAATGCTGGTGGGAATTTAAGTTGGTATAGTTACTTTGACAGTGTCTATGAAAGCCGAACAGATGAACACCATATAATCTAGCAACTGTACAAGGAGACATGAGTAAGAATAGTCACAGAAAATTTTCCTTGATAACCTCAAAACAAATCTCTGTCAAGACAGAGTAAAATGTGTATATAAGTTATGTCATAGTAATACAATAGAATACTATAGAGCAATATAAGGCATAAACTACTCTACAGTTACATGAATAAATGTCAGAAATATATAGTTGAACTTAAAAAACAGTCACAAAAGAACAAACACTGGACATTTCCATTGACAAAATTTCAAAGGCAAGCAAAACCTAACTAAATCGATAGCAGCCAGGACAATCATTACCTTTGGAGAGTAGAGAAATGCTAATGACCAGAAAGGGTCATAGGTAGGGTTGCCTAAATATAAGAGGTTCCAGTTAAATGTGAATATCAGATAAACAACAAATAACATTTTATTATAAATAGGTTTCATGCAATATTTGGGACATGAACTTTTATTTGCTAAATGTACAACCTTGGTCAAGGGATATGCTTTTGAAGTAATGAAGTGCTTTTTTTCCCCTAAAGGAAAGGTACAGACAGGAATGAAAGCAAATACACAAGCGGACAGGAAGAGAGACGAGGAGGAAGCATTTTTATTATACTTTTATTTAGTTGTTTACATGGGTTGTTTCACGAGACCAGGTCCCTGAGATGTACACGGACTGTGCTTCTTCAGAGGCGGCTGACCTAACCACTACTCCACCAGGGGGGGTGCCAACATTTTACTTCTTGATGCTCATTCTGGGCTCATCCACTGTGCATTTTTGTACATGCATTGTACCTCGCAATAACAATTTTTTAAAGCACACTCAGCACAGGCTTACAGATTTAAAAAATCTCATCCAATCACCACTCTTCGCTCCCACACAATAACGGCAGGTAAGAGCTGTGATAGTTCTGCAGGAGGTGGGTACTGGTAATGTGAAGTGTTGTTGGACCCAGAGGTGTGGATTCTAGCTTCAATTTTTTTATTACAATTATTTTGACAGTATATAAAATCTCTTGCCTTTTATAGCTCTTTTTTTTTTAGGAAAGATGCAGGCAGGAATGAAGGAGAGTAGGCAGGAAGGAAGAGAGAGGAGGAAGAAGCATTTTTTATTTATTTGCATTTAGTTGTTCATCTTGGTTGTCTCTGCCCTGGGTTGCAAAGCCTTGTCCTTGGGAATGTATGTGTACTGCACCCAGTGGACTTAACCACTAGGCCACCAGGGTACGCCTTGTATAGCTTTGAGGCTTCTTTTAGTTCTGGAATCTTTTTCCTTTCCTATTTGTGTGGCTGGCTTAATCTTTTGTTGTTGTTGTTTTAAGAGGAAAGAAGGCAGGAAGCAAGAGAAAGGAGGAAGAAGTGTTTTATTTATTTAGTTGTTCATTTTTGTTGTTTCCCTGGTCCTAGGCTGCAAACCCAGGTCCTTGGGCTGTATGAGGACTGCTCCCCAGGCACAGGCATAACCCCTAAGGTGCCAGGGCACTCCAGGTGGGTTTAATCTTAACAAAGGGCAATGCTAAGCTGGAAGGCCACCCTCTAACCATCAACCAGGAAAAGCACAATCCAGTGTTCAAGAGGCAGTTGGACTGACCAGCCCACCTGTGGCCTGGAGTTACAAAGAAAATTGGTTCTTTTAGGCTAACAATTTGAATACATACACTATTATCTATTAAGTTGAATGTTTCAGTCTTCTGCCTACTTTCTAAACTTATCAGAAGCTTACACAAACACCTCAGTGGTTCTATCTACTGCTTCCCATCAGCGTTTTACTTACCATTTTCCTGCAGATACAACTGGCAACCCCAAAGAAAGCGCAGTGACCAATGCAAACAAAAGCCTGAAGCATTTCTCTGTGATTTTAAAATAAGGTACTATTGATTGGCAAAGGTTCTTTCACACTTGGGATTTTTTGTGTTACTGTGTTGTTCTGTAACTTCATCTTGTTTTGAAATGAACCGCTCCTACTTTGAAATAAAGATAGACGTCTTCAGGTCTGGATGGGTGCTTCTCCCTGTAAACTTCTGAAGTCCAATGTTAAAGTCTGCTGAAACCCTTACCTACTTGCCCGGGCCAGTCTTGAGGAGTGCCAGGTTTCTTCCCTTTAATAACAAAACTTTCTTTCACGCAGGGTAGTAAGGATAAAGATTAAGTTCTTGGGCTGTGGAGACTGGTGGCCTGGAAAAAACCCAGCTTTACCACTGAGATTGTGTAGCTCTGGCCAGCAAGGGACTCGTTGCTCTGGGCCTCAGTACCTTAACTGTAAAATGGAAATAAAATAGTACCTAATTTAAAGAGCTGTTGGGAGCATCAAATGTTATGGAAAGCACAGCACCAGGCACATCTTAAATGCCCAGTGATGATGCTATCACCACCATCATCCACCTTTGAGGGCCCTGCCAACTGAAAAGGCTCTACTTAACTTATCTAATGTAAGAAAAGCATCCAGATACAATTGATGAAATAGGGGGAAAGGGAAGCAGAGAGAAAGGGCTCCAGCAGGCCCTAAAGTCTGGTCCAAGTCTCACCCAAACCCAAAGAAGGAGAAGCATCACAGCAGGGTCCAGGGAAGTGACCCCGCCGGGATCTTGCCAGGCCCTCAGACAAAGGCTGGGACCTCTGACCTCCAGCTCCCTCACTACTCACGTTGCGGTTGAAGCTGTTGCCGGGCAGGTTCGGCAGAGCCATATTTTTGAGCTTCCGAGGGTTAAGGGTCGAAAAAGAATTGGGTAGGCAGGCGGCGGCCGCCTCTGGGCTGTGTTGTTTAACTCCCCCACGTTACCTAGAGACGAGAAGCAGTGTCTTGTAAGGGGGGGAGGGGCGCGGGCCGGGGGCTGTGGGCCCTGGAGGCGACAAGCGCCACACCCACCCACTCGGCTGGCGTCTCCCAGGCTTTTCTCACACAAAGACTGTCTACCACACTGCCCCGCCCCCACCGCGCTCTGCTTTAACCCCTTGACAGAGCGCAAAGCCTTCCTGGTGCTTATGCTCCTCTGATTTTCACCCCATTCTTTGCCATGGGGTTATTAAATTTAGTTCTCACACACACACAGAAAAGGGCAGAAAATAATATAACACTGTGTGCTCACAAAATGTAATAAAAGTTAACCTTTTCCTACTTTGCGTTTATGTAAGCATTTATGTTATAATTAAAACGTTCGAGATGAAATTAATTCATCCAGATGAACGAAAGCATTCAAGATCAATCTAAAGGCACATCCTATCGATCTCCCCCACCCCCACCCCCCTCCCCGCCCCCATGAAAAACATCCTGCGGTAACCGCCATTCTGTCCTGCCTCTGCACCTTTTTACATGTAAACATTTTTAAAGGTGCCTGTTCCAGGTCTAATCAAAGGTGGCCACGGATGGGAACTGGAGCACAAAACGCAGCCCCTGTCACTTAGCCGCACACCCAAAATGCCCAGGTCAAGAATCTTCTCTCCAGACACACACCCACACAGTTTACAGCTAATTCCTCCTCCAGTCCTTCTGGTTGGCTCTCAGTCACCACTTCCTCCATCTCGGTTGAAGTCTCATTATTTCTTGTCTGGTTTTCTGAAAATAAATATATATATATATGTATATGTATATGTATATATATAAAATTACTGATCCATCTGTTGTCATTGGTTGATGTCCTCTGTTGATAACAATTAGGTTGTTTCCAATTTTTCGCTACTTATTAACAATACTGCAATAAGCAACCTTCTGCTCCTTTGGGAACCACCTATGGTACATACTCAAATGTGGAATCATTGAATATAGGAAGATACACCATCAACTTTGCTAGATCTTGCTGAACAATCTTCAGAGTCGTTGAAACAATTAAGAGTTTTCTTTTCCCTCCATTCTTTCAACCATGGGCATTAACAAATTGTATAATTTCGAATAATCATCTAAATAAATATATACCATTGTTATTTCAATTTGTGTCTCCCTAATTCTTAGTGCAGTTGGGCATCTCTGCTTCCAAACTCATGTACTTACACCCTTTGCTGATTGCTCTGTTCCATCACTTGCAATACTTAAAATAGATATTCTGAATACTAATCTTCGACATTGCGTGATCTTAGGTTTGTGGTGTTTTATTGTTGTACAGGAATCAGTCATCTTTCTCTACACAAAAAGATTATTCTTTCCTATTATAGTTTGTGTTTCGTATATGGATTCCAAAATATCCTGTAGAAAAAAGTTATTTTCCTGAATATTTTTGTTCTTTTTCAAATTGAAATAACTTCAAATTAATAGAAAATTTGCAAGAATGATACAAGAATTCCCATTTATACCTCATACAATTCCCCCAATAGTTGTATTTTTTACATGTTTTATCAAATATTCTCTCCACATATACAATTATTTCCACTTTAAAGTAAGTTGCAAACATCATACCCCTTTACCTCTAAATACTTCAGCGTATAGTAATAATGAAGACATTATCTCACATTACTAAGGTATAATAATAAAAATTAGAAAATTTGTATTGATAAATACTAATCTAATCTAAAAATATTGATTCAAATGTCCCCAGTTGTCACAATAATGCCCTTTATAGGAAAAAAATCTGTTTTAAAAACCTGGTGGTCCACTATGTAATTCAACATCAAACAGTGCATTTATTTGTCATGTCTCCTGATCCTCCTTTAATCTGAGACAGTTCTTCCATTTTTCTTTGCCTTTGATGACTTTGATATTGTTGAAACAAATAGACCGACTATTTGGAAGAATGTTCTTCAGTTTAGATTTGGCTGCTGTTTCCTCAAGGTAGATCCTTGGCTCTTTGAATGACTTTTTGTTTATGGCTTTTTATGCTGTGTCCTACTCAAAGGACATCAAAGCATCAAAAGAGCAGGTTCATAAAGTGCATTTTAACTATCAATGGTGAGATTCTCTTTGGTCAATGGTTAAGGTGGTATATACCATCTTTTCTCTGTTGTAAAGTTAGGATTTTTTTTCTAATTAATAAGAAATTTGTAAGGAGTTTATTAAACTACTGGCATCAATTAATGATTTTACCCATTTATTACCATGACTAATGTCAAATGATGATTTCTTAACTCCATCACTCTTTCTACATATATTAGTTGGCATTTTTCCACAAGGAAGAACTTTTCTTTCCTCTCCATTTATTTACTTATTCCTTTATATGAGGATGGTCTCACTGATGCTTATTTTATTCAATGGATTATAATCCATTACTATTATTGTTTATTGTTATGTCAAAAATTGTCCCTCATTTGGTCAGAGGGAGTTTCTCCAAGTTGACTCCTCTGTCTTTTTATTGTTCCCACTTTTCAAGCACTTCATTATGCTCTGTCTCTAAAAGATATTTTAGATATCTATAGATATAGGTAGAGATAAATATACATGTATAGATATATTTTTCTATTCTGCTCACACATAGAAAGATACATACATAGATATATGTAGAAAGAGCTCTATTAAGATCCATGAGTTTATACTGTTATGTCCAATTCCAATTGTCCTCAAAATATATACTTATTTGTTGATACTGCAAGAACTCCCCCCAACAAAGTTTCAGACTATCCAACTCTTATCATTGTGAAAAACAAATCTACTAACTAGAGTTCAATATTTGTTCTTAGTTTTGTTCATCAGTCTTAATGTACTGAGTCAAAATACCATGGTCCAAACTGACTTAGATGTATACCACCCTCCTCTACTCCCTTCTCAGTTCAGAGTCTCTTATGCTACTCTGTTGAATAATAGTCAGGTTCAGTTGTTCCCATTTCTATTTCACATTAAGGTTTGGGTCCCATCCTTGCCTAATTGTTCTGTCTTTCTTATTTTGTGGTGTTGTGTTTTTATCTTGTTCATTTGATGATTTTAGCTAGTGGTTTATATATTTTGTTACTTTTTCAAAGAACCAGAATTTTGATTTATTGCTTTGAACAGTGTTGTGTACCTAATTATCATTATTTGTCTGCTTTTATCTGTACTGCTTTATTCCTTGTGTTTTCTTTTGTTGTCCTTTTACTCACTTTTTAAGTTGATGTAATTCATTCTTTTATTTCTATTGGTGTGTGTTTAATACTAAGAATTTTCCCCTGATCGCTCCTTGAAGTGTATCCAATAGTCTCTGATATGTAGTATTTTTATTACTTGTTTGTTTTTAGTTAGAATATCTTCTTTTGGCTGGTACTTTTCCTTTTACCCAAGAATTGCTTAATAGCAAATTCTACCTGTCTAGTTGGAATAGCTTTTTGGTTTTCTATTTTGTTTTTAATTCTAGTTGTATTACATTGTGATAAAGGTCTTGTTTATTTTGTTTTCATTGTATAGAGCTGATTGATGCTTTATTTGTGACCTAATATTTGAGTGATTTTTTGAACTCTGTGTGCTGTTTAGAAGGATATTATCAACTATTATGTTCTAAAGTTCAGTATAGATCAGTGAGACCTTTTTTGATAATGATGTTACTTTTCTATACCCTTAAGATATTTCTACCACCTGATCTGCTTCGCACCAAGGGTGGCGTGTTAAGAGTCTCCAATTAGCAGTGTGCTTCTGTGTATATCTCCTTGTATCTATAGGCTTGGTTTTTTTTTTTGGTTTTTGTTTTTGAAGAGAGGAAGGAAGGTGGACAGGAATGAAAGCAGGCAGGCAGGCAGAAATGGAGAGAAGAAGCACTTTCCATCTATTTGTTTCATTTTGGTTTTTCACCCCAGTTTGGGTCAGAACCTAGGTCCTTAGGTACATGGTCCACATAACAGAGTCTCAAATGCCTGAGCCACCAGGGTGCACATTGGTAGTTTCTATTTTTTAAAGTCGTTTATTTGGTCCATAGATTGCCGTAACTATTGAATTTACATGTCACACTTAGCTATGCTTCGGCCTGAATTCTTTTTTGTCTAATGTCGCAATACTCATTTATTATTTCCATTTGTTTGTGCCTTTATTTTTGCTGTCTGAATCCATTTTTTTAGATGTTTCTCCTGTGCACCACATATAGTTGGGTCTTGTTTTGTGAGCCATATTGAAAAGATTTTTCTTTTAGTGGGTCAGTTAATTTCATTTGCATTTATTGATAAGGTTGATATTTTTGGTCTCATTGCTGACATATTATAATCACCATGTGTATTACATATTTTACTTTTTCTTATATTTTTGTTTTAGTGTTTATTTTTGTACTTATAACCTTTGTAAGAGAATTGAGCATCTACAATTTTACCAAGTGGTGATTAATTTTTACAAAGTGATTATACCTAAAGCATTGAAATTTTAATTTCAGTGAATTATTTTATTTCTAGAGGTTTTGTTTGTTCATTTTAAATCTATAAGTTTTTCTTTTAAATGAGATCCTATTCTTTGCTTGTAATTTCTCTTGCTTATTTTATCTCATTGATCATCTTTTTTTTAAAGCAAAGTTGCAGGCAGGAATGAAGGTGAGCAGAGGCAGGTAGGCAGGAAGAGGGTTGTGAACCTGAGTCCCTGGGATATACATGGACTGCAATGGCAGACTTAACCACTAAGCCACCAGGGTGCATGTTTTTTAATCATTTTAAGGATACTTAATGTCCTTAACCAATAATTCTTATCTTTTATGTTCCTGGGATGCCAATTCTCTTTGGTTGACTCCCCTTAATGGAGAATCGTTCCCTCATGTGTTTATAGCTATTTCTGATGATACAGGCTATTCACAAGTGGCAAAACAGGGGTTCCCATCCTCTGATTCCAATTCCAGTGTCTTCTCTAATATGCCTCAGCTCACAGGCTTACTGCCCAGTCACAGATACACTCCACACACAGAAATCCTTTGCCTTCCACAAGGAGGGTACTTTCCAGAAAGAAAAGCAGTTCTCCTAAGAATGACTTTCTTAAGGAAGTAGTAGAACAAAATATTTTTAATTAGAGGTGCTTGATAAATTTAGAGCCTGAGTCTGCCATACACACATCGATATTTTGCCCTGCATGTTCACAAAAGCCACTGCTTTTGGACACACCTATACCTACACCTTTATACTTCTGTATACCTACTGTTCACTCTCCCTTACACAGTCTTATATTCATTGATTTAATAGGTTTCCATCTGGCACTTATTTATTGAGCATCTACTAAGATGTGCCAAGACCTCTTCCAAATCAGTAGATTTGGGATAAATCAGTCATTAAAACAGAGCAGTTCAAACACCCCAAATCTGAAACACTCACTCTTTTATAGTTTGCATCTTTTCTTCTTGCTTTGTTTTCCATCCAAGACACTTTTCTTCCCTTTTGACACCCCTGATACATCTACCACAAAGGAACATCTGAAATAGCATCTATCTCTCTTAAAATAAATTGAAAGCAAACTAGATCTAAGAATGACAAGACAATCCCTAAAAGAACTGAAGGTATTTGGGGGCATGGCAGGACCAGCACTAAGAAGCACTGTTAGTGATGTTCAAATGAGCCTGTGTTACACACACCCATCCATGTACGAAGCACAGGGGAGACCAGCAGAACTAACATTTCTGAATAAGCTCAAACTGATCTATGAGTAAGGAAATGTTTTCCCAGTTGGAAAATTTCTTTTGAGGAATGAAATCATCCTTCAATTCAGATCCTTTCTGCAAAATGCAAGAGCCCTTAGCAGCAGGAAGGAGTGACTTTGACAGTATTTCTGCAGGAACTTCCTTTTCTCCACCACTGCAGCCTTGCCTCTCAAGTGTCCTGGTATCCCATTCCTCTGAGCTCCTGAAAGTGGACACTCTTCTGCATTTTGTGCACTTCAGTTATATCCACATTGAAGTCCTCATAGCACCAATCCTTCACAAACTCTTCCACAAAACAGAAGACAGGGGAATACTTCCTAACATATTCTACTAAGCCAGTATCAACATCAGCTAAAGCCAAATAAAAACATCACAAGAAAAATTACGAATAGAGAAACAGAAATCCTCGACAAAATACTAGCAAACAAAACCTAGCCATATATAAAAGGACCATGGCCAAGTGCAATTTATTCCAAGAATGCAAAGTGGACTTTAGCACCTGAAAATCAGTTAATATAAAACACCATATTAATAATGAAAGACAGCAACCATATACACACTTAAACAGATACAGGAGAAGCATTTAACGAAGTCCAACAGCTTTTTGATAAAAAAAAAAACCACTCAACAAACAAATAATAGAAAAGAAGTTTCCACTCCAGTGAAAACCATATATGAAAAAACACAGCATCACACCTGATAGTGAAATATATTGGATCAGGAATAAGACAAAGATCTTCATTCTTGTCACTTCTGTTCAACATTGTTCTCAGGTTTTAGCCAAGGAAATTAGGCTAAAATACAGTCAAATAAAAGGTGCCCATTTGGAAATGAAAAAGATTATGCTTTTTCACAGAAGATACGATCTTGTGTATAGAAAATTCTAAGGAATACACACATATACAGCTATTAGAAATAACAATTTCAGTAATGTTAGAGAATACATGATCAATAAGAAGAAATCAATTGTATTTCTACACATACAGCAAAAGTTAACAAAGCAAAACTAAACAATTGGAGCTACATCAAGCTAAAAAGCTTCCACACAGTGAAAGAAATCACCACTAAAACAAAAAAGGTAACCCACCAAATTTGAAAAAATATTCACACAACGTACATCAGATAAGAACTTAATCTCCCAAATACACAAAGAGCTCATATATCTGAACAACAAAAAAATAAATGACTCGATCAAAAAATAGACAGAAGAACTGAACAGACAATTATCCAAATAAGACACACAGGTGGCCTATAGACATATTAAAAAATTCTCTACATCATTATCAGAGAAATACAAATAAAAACCACAATAAGATACCACTTCACAACAAGTCTCGAAATATCAAGTGTTGCAGGGGGTATGGAGATAAAGGAACCTTCCTTCACCGCTGGTGGAAATGTAAATTAGTGCAACCTCTCTGGAAAACAGTATGGAGACTCCTCAAAAATATAAAGATGGATCTACCATTTGATTCAGCAATTCTACTCCTAAGCACATACCCAGAGAGTACAAAATCTCTAATCAGGAAAAATATATGCACACCTATGTTCATAGCAGCACAATGCACAATAGCCAAGACATGAAAAAATAACCTAAATGCCCATTAACAGATAATTGGATAAAGAAGCTCTGGTATATGTAGCCAGTGGAATTCTATTTATCTACTTTTAAAAAATGAAATTGTACCCTTTGCAACAATCTGGGTGGAACTAGAGGGCATCATGTTAAATGAAATAAGTCAGAAAGAAAAAGAGAAATACAGGATGGTTTCACTCTTATGTGGAATACAGTAAAATGAAACAAACAGTTAAATCCCAGCAAAAACCCACAGGACACAAGATGATGGCTGCCAGGGAGTGGGAGGAGGAAACAAGATGGTGGTAAAGGACACGAACTCTGGTGGTGGGTGCGGTTTGTAATACCCATAGACAGAGAAGCAAGTTAAGTATCTTAAAATGAGAATGGTCTTGTAAATAAAAGAAATAATAATATAATTATTTTAAAAATAAAAAGAATTAATTTGCAGATCAAATTTTAAAACTATCCCACAATAATGTCAAAATAATAAAATATTTATATTTAATAATAAACTTGACAAGAGAAATGTAAGACTTGTACAGATTATAAAACTCTAATGAAAGAGACTAAAGACCTACATATACGGAAAGGCATCCATTTCATGAACTGGAAGGCTTAATATTGTTAAAATTGCAATACTATCTAAAATGATGTAAAAATTCAATGCGGGCACTATGATAACTCCAATTTTTTTTTTTTTTCAGAAGTAGAAAGCTGATCTGAAAATCCATATAGAAATGCTGGTTACACAGAATAGCCAAAACTATCTTGAATAAGAACAAAGTTGGAGGATTCATGCTTCCTGATTTCAAAACGGACTACAAAGCTACAATAATGTAATAAGGATACACATAGAGATTAGTGGAATAAAATGCAGAGTTCAGAAATGAACTCTTACATTTATGGCCAATTGATTTTTGACAAGGGTACCAAGATAATTCAATTGGATAAAAATAGTCTTTTCCATATATGGTGCAGAAATAATAGGTCAAAGAATAAATTTGTACCCTCGCTAAACACCAATTATAGTCATCATACTATAAACAAAAATGTAATTGAAATAGACCAGAGACTTAAGTGCAAGAGCTAAAAATATTTTAAAAATATAAAACTCTTGGAAGGAAATATAAGAGTAAATCTTCAATTTGTTTTAGGCAGCAGTTATTTTGGTACAACACCTAAAGTTTAAGGAACAAAAGATAAATAGATAAACTGGACTTCGTCAAAATCAAAAACTTCTGTGCTACAGAGAATATAATCAAGAAGTGAAAAAACAATTGAGTAAGGAAGTTGAGAGCCTTTACGTTAGACGCGACAAAAGTTCGATTTTAAAATGGTGATGTTGAGACAGGCAAGATTTTTGTTCAGCAATGCGTCCAGGGCCACACCGTGGGAAAGGGAGGCAAGCACAGAACGGAGCCAAATCTCCAGGGTGTGGGTGAAAGACAGGCTGTAAGCTTTAGGATTCTCTTACATGGATGCCAACAATAACAAAGGTATCACCTGGGGAGAGGAGACATGGATGGAGTATTTGGAGAATCCTAAGAAGTACATTCCGGGAACAAAAATGACCTTCACTGGCATTAAGAAATCAGAAAGGGCCGAGTTGATAGCTTAACTCAAAAAAAGCTGCCAATCAGTAAAAGATGGCACTGCCTTATTTATTACAACACAGAAATGTCTCATGACTTTTTTGATATGTCAAAATGTATTTAAATTGATCAAAAACACCAGAATTCAGATCATGGATGGCTGATAGCATACATGGTGTATTATTTGGCTATAAAATGGAATGAATTAATGGATACATAATGTATACTTATAGATGAGCCTTGTGCTAAGTGAAAAGACCACCTATTATATGATTTTCTCATAAGAAATACCCAGAATAGACAAATCTATAGAGAGAGAAAGTAGACTAGTGGCTTCCAGGGATTGGGGGCAGGGAGAATGGGAGTGACTGCTACTGGGTTTCTTGCATGATGGTGAGGTAAATATGCTGGACGAGATGGTAATCAATGTACAATTTTGTGAATATATTAAAAGTCAGTGAATTGTACAGCTTAAAAGGTGAATTTTAGGTCAATAAAATTGTTATCAAACATTTCAAGTAATCAAAATTTAATAAAATTAAAAATTCATTTCCTTGGTTGCAGTAGTCACATTTCAAATGCTCAGCAGCCCTATATCTAGAACATTGTGGTTATCAGAGAAAATTTTATTGAATAGTGTCGGTCCAGGTCTGAATACAAGATTCCAAAAATTTAAGAAATATTTCAAGCACATGCAATTTAAGGCCCATGATGAAGTTCTTAATTAAATAATTAAATAATTGAACTAATTGTAAAATGAAGTTGAGAAAATGAGAAAAATTTGAATATTGACTAGCTCTTTGGTTATATTAGGAATTACTATTTCATATTTTAAGTGTGACAATAATATTCTGATGATATCTTTTAGCAGTACTTATCTTTTAGCGACAAATACTGACATATCATGGATTAAATGTTGCACTGTATGGGATTTGCTTCAAAAGATCCCAAGGCGCAGAAGTTCAGGAAAAATAGATGTAAAATAATGAACTACAAATCAATAATTGTTGACTTTTATTAATGGGTGTCTGGGAGCTCAGCATGTTTTTCTCTCTCTCTCTTTGAAAATGTTTGAAATTCTTTATAATAAACAGTGAAAAATCAAGCAGGCATCTATTGCTTATTCATAGCTAATTTATATTGCCACATAAATATACTATTGTCAGATATTCTAACTTTTTATGAGAATTCAGAAGTCCAGATTCTAATATAAAATCTTAGTGCTTGTTAGTTCATTTCTTCCATTACTTTGGGCACAAAAAACAATCACATCTGAAGCTTGGATTCAACAGACAGGTCCCACTTTACAATTTAGAATAATCAATGGAATCGATGGTTTTCATTTCGTTAATCATAAAATGATTTATCTTGAGCATAAAATTAATATTGTGCATTTTATTTTAAAATTGTGACCTATTTCAAAAAGGTACAAGTAATAATAAAACCACCACTCAAATTAATATTGTGCATTTTATTTTAAAATTGTGACCTATTTCAAAAAGGTACAAATAATAATAAAACAACCACTCATCTATTGACAATGCAGCTTTTAAGTCTTAATATTTTGCCATATTTGCTTCAAAAAGAAATAAAACATTTTAGATACCATTAACATCTTATTTGTCTCTCTTCCTAATCTCATTCTGTCTGCCTCTCCAAATAGCACTATCCCTCTTTCCCAAACAAATATAGAGAATTTCACTACAATTGTATGTATCCATAAACAATGTTTTGCTTTCCTGTTTCTAGATTTTTACATAAGCTGTTTCACTTTACAGAAATCAATTCCATTTCTATCTAACAGCAAAAAACAGCTAGAGAACTAACTTTTTAAAAGACCACTTAGAGTAACATAAAACATAGTATATATCTACAAATAAATCTAACAAAAGATGGGCCAGACATTTAGGAAGAAAATGATAAACTATATTGAAAGTCATTTTTAAAAGACCTGAATAAATGGAGATATATATTACATTCATGGGCTGGAAGACTGAATATCATGAAGATATCAATTCACCTTAATGTCATTCAAGTCACAATCCCAAAAGTAGATTGGGATGCAGGAATCAAGTTATAGAGACAGCATACAAAATCATCTACTAATATAAATTTCAAAAAGACACAAAACCAAACAATATATTGTTTATCTATAAAAACATATATGCAATCTATAATGAAAAGCAGGAATACAATAAATAGAAATACAGTGTTACATTTGAGGAGGAAGGGAACAGGAATTCAGAAGTAATAATGCCCATTTCTTAAACAGAATGGTATAAAAATGAATGTTCTTTGCATGAAAATTCTTTATATCATACACATGCTTCATAAATAGTTAGTTTTCAATCAATATTTAATAAAAGTAGTCTTTAAAAAATAATAATATGTCAACAGCATACATGGTTAAATGATCATTCAAAAACTTTATGTATAATATTAGTGAAGTATGTACCAAAATATTAATATAAATTACTACATAGAATTTGCACAAATTGTTAATAGTAGAAATATGCATCAAAATGTTAATAGTTATTATGTATCCTAATAATAAAATATGTACCCAATTTCAATGCTTATTACAATATTGAATAAAATGTGTCAAATTGTTTAATTATTTTATTATTTCCTTTGTTTACATTGCTATGTGATTTTGATTTTAAATGTATTTATTGAGATATAATTGGCATATAACATTGTGTAAGTTTAAGATATAGATGTATTGATTTGTTACATTTTTATATTGCAATGTGATTACCACCCGTATCTTCAGTTAGAACCTCTATCTTATTTTTGTTGTGAGTATATTTAAAATCTAGTCTCTTAGCCATTTTAAAATTAAAATCTAGTCTCTTAGCCATTTTAAAAATATAACACAGTATTGTTGATTATAACCAATATTTTGTGTATTAGATCTCCAGAATTTATTCATCTTCTAGTTGCAAGTTTGCTCCTTAAACATCTCCCCTGTCAACCATCATTCTACTCTGTTTTTACAAGTTTGGCTTTTTGAGATTCCACACATAAGTGATATCATACAATATTTGTCTTTCTGTTTATCTCACCAAGCATAATGCATTCAAAGCTCATCCATGTTGTGTCAAGTGAGAGAACTTCCTTCTTTTCAACAGACTAATAACATTCTATTTTATGTATAGTTATTTCATTTAGCAACAGGGATATAGTTTTGGGAATGTGTCATTAGGTGATTTGTCATTGTGTTAATATCACAGTGTAATTACTATACACTTAGGCTATATACAAGGACTGCTGTCATATTTGTGGTCTATCATTGACAGAAACATCATCATGTAGCACATGACTGTATGTATATACATACGACTATATGTATATTACACATATACACATACACATACCACATCTTCTTTATCTGTTGATGGACACTTAGGTTGTCTCCATGCCTTGGCTGTTGTGAATAATGCTTTAATAAACATGGGAGTTCAGATATCCTTTTGCTTTCTTGTTTTCATTTCCTTTGGAAATATACCCAGAAGTAAGATTACTCGATTATGTGGTAGTTGTATTTTTAATTTTTTTTACAGGATTGGTAAAAGCAGGAATGAAGGTGAGCAGGCAGGCAGGAGGAGAGAGAAGGAAGAAGCATGTAATTTAATTTAATTATTCGTCCTGGTTGTTCCCCCAGCCCCTTGTATCAAACCTGGGTCCATGGACTGCACCCAGTGACCTTATCTCCTGGGTCACCAGGGCACGCTGACTTTGAATTTTTTTTGAGAAACTTCCATATGGTTTTCCATAGCAGCGGAGCCAATTTATATTCCCACTGCCTCTTTCTTCTTAAAAACCTTTCTACAGTGCTTCATTTTCTGCCATAGCTGACTCGCAGTAGCAAGGAAGCCGATCATGAGATGGTCTTTAGACCCCTCTCTAGTATCTTTCCATATTGACTGTGCCCAGCATATTAGTCCCTAGTAATCCCAGCATAGAACCACATGAACCCCATTATTTATCTCCAGGCTGCTGCTTGCAGTCCCCTCTGACTTTCCTGACTCTAGACTTCTATCATGACATGTCCTTCATTCATGTCCAGTTTCTCTCTTCCAAGCAAACTCCTCCTCTGTTCCCAGAGCCCCCGGTGCAGACCACTAATACTCATGGTTTTGTCTATATATGTGCTTTTCTCTCCAAATAAGCTGAAAGTTCTATAAGGGAAGAGACCCCATCTCACTCAGTATTGCATCTTAGCACATAAGAGAAGCCAAATAGTCATTATCGTTTGAACTGAATTTGAAACACAGAAAGTAATTTTTAATCAAGAAATGACATATTGATTTTATAAAAATGAGAAAGGTTCCATATTAAAAATATTTTTTAAGGAATACATCAGAGTACAAAGAAGAAATCTTCAAATCCCCCAGAGTCCCACCACATGGGAAGAACTAGCCTCCACAGATCCAACAATCTGTATATAACAATCCAGATATCCTGAAATAAGTTCATAAGAATACGGTTGGACTTGGCATGCTCTATTCAGTAAAGACATGAAATTCAATAATGTTAATTTACCTTGAGAAAAAAAGTGAAGTGAATCTGCAGGAATTTTCTGAACCATCCATGAACATTTCTGCACCAGGAGCAATGTTAGTGAGCTTTTAAAAATGATTCAAACTCCCAGGCAGATGATCGACATTTGGCAGAGTAGTTAACAACTTCAATTACTGTGAAACTTTGGGATTGGTTAAGGAGTTCCCAGGAGGAAAGAAAAGTTTTACTCAGAAACAAAATGTATTGAGTTAAGCAATGGGGAGTTATTAAGAGCTTCACTGTTTTTTTAACTTTGCAAAATTGGTTTTCATTACTTTCACTCTTGGTTCAGTAAAAAGCCTTTTTAAATTGGCTCCTTTTAGAATTTAATAAGCTCCTGAAAAGTGATGCAAATGTTTCTTAAATCCTGAAAAAGGCTTTCCATCGAATTCAGATGTCCCCATCTGAATGGTTGATTCTGATCAATGGAACGTAACAGATGATCCTAATTGAAGTATTACTTAATGACACCTTACAGGATATAATGTAGGAAAGCCACTGCCCCTGATTTTCAGGAATTCACAAGCTAGTAGTAATGTGTTCATTCATTGCATAAATATTTTTCATAAACGATGACAATGTGCCCAGCGCTGTGCAATACACAGTGGTGGTGATATTTACGTCACACCAGGATAAATGCAGAGCTAAGAGGTCACTTTGGACTCACACAGTCATGGAACTCAAATATCTAATCTGTAAAGCCTCTATCATCTATACCAGGAGAACTAGTTTGGAGTCAGTGTTTCCAAGATATTTTTTTCAGTTGCCTAGTCTCACAACTTCAGGGCAAATGTGATTTCCGTTTTAAGTAAAATGATTTTGGGATCCTTTTGAAGAATTCACAAGATAATAGTTCATCCCCAGTTCTTCCAGACTCAACATTCTGCTGCAATTGATTTCCATCCCTGAACCAGAGTCCTGCTCTCTAGACGCTCAAAAGAGTGATGGAGCAGGTAAGAGTGCACCCTAGAGCCAGTCTGTCTGTGTTTGAGTTTCAATCCCAATCCTCTCCCTTTAGGAGCCCTGTAGGGACTACTTAACCTCTTGGTGTCTCAGTTTCCTCATCTTTAAACTGAAGATAATAAGACTACAGATATAAAAGTCTGAGGGTTGAATGAAATAGCAAATGCTTGATAATTGTTAGCTATTTTATTTTTCAAGAAAATGAATGAAAGGGTGGCACACCCTTGTGACTCAGGCAGCTGAGATAGCTGGGGTGTGGAGCACTTAAAACTAAGGAACCTGGTTAACAAGCCCGGATGGAGATGGGGATGGGGGACCAAAATACATAACTAAATAAATAAAAGTTGAAGGGAAGGAAGGGAAGGGAGGGAAGGGGAGAGAAGGGGAGGGAAGGGGAGGGAAGGGGAGGGAAGGGGAGGGAAGGGAAGGGAAGAAGGAAATGAGTGAATGAGCACAGTGAAGGGGTGGGAGGGCCTAGGAAAGCCAGAGAGGAAAGTAGAGAAGAGTCAGAAGAATTGGGAATGAATAACAAGGTGTGGTGTCTAGTAAACAAGGAAAGAGATACTCAAGAAATAGGAAAACTACAGCTTCAGACACTGCAGTGTTTAAAGAAAAATAGCCACCATATTTGATAAGAGGTAGGTCTTTTGCTGATCTTTAAGTGACAACACCCTTGGCCAATATTGTTTCTTGTTATCTGGTTTTCTTTGCAGTAGCAGGTATCCCTTTTCTGCTTCCTCTATAATCATATTTGGCCAGTTTCTAAAAAGATAAAATGCTGTGTAATGACCTACTATCTGACTCCATAGCAAAGAGCTAGACTAGTAATTCTCAACTCCACATTTCAAAATTCTAGGACCTGTATTTTTTATAACAATAATACAAATCTTAATGAAGGTCATAGCTAATAATAATTCATTCTACTTTTCAGAAAAATAGCAAAGAGCTAGACTAGTAATTCTCAACTCCACATTTCAAAATGCTAGGACCTGTATTTTTATAACAATAATACAAATCTTAATGAAGGTCATAGCTAATAATAATTTATTATATTTTTCAGAAAAATTTTAAAGCCCATGATTTTACTCAATTATGTAGCAGAATATCACAATTAGTGAAAGGTTCCCCAAACATAATTCTATTTAAATTCAGTGATGACTAAAATAGATGCCTACAGATTCATTTAATACTGTGTAACAAACTGTTTTGGGGTGCCTCCTTTTTGTCACACACTAAGGTATACTCTGGGAATTGGTGAGTGGTACACCTGGTCCTGAACCTCAAAGTTCAGTAGAGAGAGGAGTAAATAAACATAACATAATGTCATCAGTCTATGGAAGCAGTGGGCACAAAATACAATGTGCAAACTGATAGAGGAAAGACCCATTTAACTTGGGGACTTTAGGAGTATGAACTGAGGAAGCGGTATCTGAATGGAACCTTGAAAACTAAGTAGGGTGTTGCCTGAGAGAGAGAAAAGGAAGTCTCACTTTTAGAAAATGAGTCAGGTGTCTTGACATCAGAACAGAACATTCCCAAAGGGTTGCACTACCTACAGTTTTGGTTTTTTTTTTCATTAAGTCAGTTACAGTAGTCAGATACTTTAAGATCATCCTGACTTGGCTTATTTGGGGGGAAATTTCAACTCTTACCTGTATTTTGTTTTGTAGAGCAATATAAAAATGAGATGTTTTTAAAAGTAGGCTCTGCTTTAACTGGAATTTTTTAGTATTTTATTGCAACTTAGTTTTACTATTAAAATAAACTCATATGTGTAGGTACCCCTATGTGGAGTTTACCCACTCCTCAGATATATGTCAACACACCCTGCCCTCCACCACATCACCAAGCGTTCTTCGCTACTGTGCAGTGGGCTCTGCCACCACTTGCCCCCGCCCCATCCCATTCCCTATTGGTCACCTCGGTTCTGTTGCGAGTGTCCAAGGGTTGCTTTTGTTTCATTATTCCTTTGTTTTGTCTCTTCATTCCACCTATGAGTGAGGTCATCTGGTATATATCTTTCTTCTTTTGACTTGTTTCACTTAGCGTAATCCCCTGTAGTTCCATCCATGTTGATTCAAATGGCAGGGTTTCATCTCTTATAAAAGCTGTGTAGTATTCCATTGTATATATGTATCAAATCTTCTTTATCCATTCATCTGATGTTGGACACTTAAGTAGTTTCCAGTTCTTAGCTATTGTGAATAGGGATACAATAAATATGGGGATGCAGACATCTCTGCAGATGGGTGTTTTTGTATCTTTTGGGAAAATGGCCTCAAGTAGGATGACAGGATTATATGGGATTTCCATCTTCAACTTTTTGAGGAATCTCCAAGTTGTTTTCCATAGGGGTTGCACCAGTTTGCACTCCCACCAGCTGTGTAAAAGTCTCCCCTTGTTTCTAGACTGTATAACAATCAATCTCTTGGATGTAAGGTGTTATCAGATTGTTTTTTTGATTTGCATTTCCCTGATACCAGTGAGTCGGAACATATTTTCATGTGCCTGTTGTCAATCTGTATATCCTCTTCAGAAAAATATCTAATTCCTCTTCCCATTTTTTAATTGAATTTCCTGGTTTTCTATTATTGAGTTTTATGAGTTCTTTGTATATTTTGAATATTAAGCCCTTGTGCTTTGGATTTTTCAGTGCATCAAAAGAGGAGTGTACACTGGGAGAGGTTCTGAGAGTATTCAGTAAGAAAAATTTTCAAGTAACCTCATAAAAGCAGCCACATCTAGTATTTAAGGGTGTGTGAGGGGTCATTAGTACCACTACCAGGTTCCATGGTTCACTCGGAAGCCTCACAGGACTCACCATAGAGTTGTACTTGTGGCTAAGATTGGTCACAGTGAAGGAACACAAAGAAAATCCACATGGGGAAAAGATACACAGGACAAAATCCAGGGGATATCAGGTGCAATTTCCCAAGGTCAGTCCCAGTGAAGTTGTTAACACGTTGTTACAACACATGGGGAAATTGTGCCAACCACATGTGATAATTAGAAATTCAAAGCCCAAGCTTTTTACTGTGGGCTGGTCACCTAGGCATCACTTGCCTGGCATGTATCCAAATTCCAACTTTCCGAAGAAAAGCAAGTGTTCAGCATAAACAACATTTTTTTTGCTGCGGGGGAGGAGTTTAGGCATAGTGAGTCACCCTTATCAGTTCTGGAAATGATAGTAATACAGAAATTCAAGTCCCCAGACTCCAGCTAAGGGTCAACCTTAGGCATTCTAAGTCAACTCTTTTCTGATATAAGGGTACTATGTTTCCCATGGGTACTTTTTTCTTTATTTATGGGTTATATCATTAAAGCAAAGACCTTTTGGTAGAATTGAATCAACACGTATTTGGGCTTTCAGGGTGTGTGTGTGTGTGCGTATGCGTGGTGCGTGTGTGTGTGTGTGTGTGTGTGTGTGTGTGTGTGTTTAAGGTAAAGTACAGGCACAAATGAAGGTCAACAGAGGCAGGCAGGAAGAGACAGAAGGAAGAAGCACTTTTAAAATTTTTATTTAATTCTTCATCTTTGATGTCCCCCTGGTCATGGGACGCAAACCTGCATCCTTGGGATGTACATGAACTGCACTGGCTGAAGGCTTTGTACCTAACCACTACTCCACCAGGGCATGCCTGTAAATTTTAAATAGTCATTGTAACTGAGACAGCATAAACATTTAAAGCTGAGTTTTCCTGAAGTCTTTCCTTTATCACTAACACATTTTGAACTCCTTATTCAGATGAGTAATTGCAAAATTCAAGTGCTGTGGCCTACTGTCAATATTCTATTTTAAAATCATTCCTTTTACTAGTAGAATTTACTTCACCTATTCTCAGCATTGGTTATCTATATGCAGGTACTTAAGGAGAAGACAAAAATACTCCCGTTAGCAAAATTTCTTCTTCACTTCAATTACACTTTTTTCTTTTCTTTTCTTTTTTAAGGAAAATTACAGGCAGGAATGAAGGTGAGTAATCAGGCAGGAAGAGAGAGGAGGAAGCAGCACTTTTAGTTTTATTTAGTTGTGCACACTGGTTGTTCCCTGCCCCCACCCCACTGGACCTGGGACTCAAATCCAGCATTATGTTGTCTGAGCTCCTTCAGAGGAGCTTGACCTAACCACGGCTCCACCAGGGCACACCAGTCACATTTTTTTTTCTAAGTCCATACCTCATTTGTTGTGGGTAAAAGTGACTACATTTTTAGTACTGAGTTTTCTTTTGGGTCTAATTTTCACTTCTCTTTGTTTATTGTGTGGTTGAAGTGTATATAACACACAATCCTATGTAAAGCAAAGTCAAAGCTTTCCAGGCATGTCACACCCTGGTGGAGCAGTGGTTAGGTCAATCACCAAGTCCTCCAAAGTCACATACCCCTGAATTTGGGTCCGACAGGAAACAATCAGTATGAACAACTAAATAAAATAAATAAAATGCTTCGTCCTCTCTCTTCCTGCCTGTCTACTTACTCACCTTCATTCTGCCTACACCTTTCCTTTTACTCCTAGGATATAATTTCAAATAATGGTCATCCTGAATATGATTTTCATTAAATCAAAACTTATTTTGATTAATTATGTACTAATTTTTATTTATACATTGAACAAACATGTATTTAATGTTTATCATATGCCTTCTAGGAGTTAAGTATACAAAAAATGAAACAAAGTCACTATTAAGAGTCTAATAGGAAA
Organism: Solenodon paradoxus; assembly: GCA_004363575.1. Taxonomy (NCBI): domain Eukaryota; kingdom Metazoa; phylum Chordata; class Mammalia; order Eulipotyphla; family Solenodontidae; genus Solenodon; species Solenodon paradoxus. Next base: position 40,300 of record RJWH01005877.1, read on the forward strand.
GTCAAACAGGTTAAAAATTATAAATATAAAATATCAGGTATACACAACATGGAGTAAATGGAGGAGACAGAGTTCAAGTGAATCAAAAAAGTTTCAGATATAAGAATTTAATCTTGAAAGAGAAGTCGGAATTCATCAGAGAATCCCAATATTCTGCATATGCAATGATGCAAAAATGACTCATTCAGGGAATTGCCAGTAGTTTGAAAATTGCATTTGTTAATGTTGATGTTGTCCAGTAGACAATGGTTAACCTTTTTCAAGCAAGAAATGTAGATGATGAGGTTTATGTTTGAAAAAAAAATTCTCTTGAGAAAGACCGAAGGGGGTTGAAACAGAGGATATGGAGTTCAATTAGGAAGATGTTGCCTAATTCCAACGGTGGATTATGAGAACTTGATCTAAAGAGGGAATTACTTATTCCTAATTAGAGTCCACATTTTAAAATAATATATGCAAAACAGAGTGACCATGATTGGCTTGGACAACATCTATAAAATTCTCCCTCGTATTATCTTGAGTAATCTATATATATATAGTCTTAACAGAGAGTAGTCTGTCACACAATAGGTGCTTTGTGAACTTTCCTTTCTCCTTCTCCCTACAGAAATTCTTGAACTTTTGTTACTTCACCTTGTTCATGTGTCACCTGATGTTCTTGGAGGCAGTATAGGTGTGAATGAAAAGAGCTTGTGATGGTGAAGATAAAGAGGCTGCAATGAAGAAGACACTAAGGACCATGTGAGGAGGCAAAGGAAAACTTATGTGGGTAGTTTTTTCAATTAATTTTCTAATGGGGCAAAAAAGGTCATGAATAAATCTGAGTTGCAAAGAAAAGTCAGATGCCAAAGTGCATTAAAAAAAAATTGAAACTCTGTCTCTATTCTGCTTCCAACTTCATACGTAAGCAGTGTTAAGAATTTGCAAATCTCTTTCCATAATTTTATACACTTAAACATGTGTATATAATTTGTTTTTCATTCTTTTGTTTTATAAAAATATCACATTGTATATATTGTTGTGCAATTTGCTTTTTTTACCCAACTATATTCCTTGAAGGTAATTTCATATTAGTGCATAAAGATTTACCTTGTTCTTTCTAACCTAGGCATAGTATTCTATAGTATGACTAATCCATACATTTAACCAGTCTCCTACTGATGAACCTTAAGGTTAGTATTTTATTATTACTATCATTGATATTATAAAGTACTATAATTCCCATCTCTGTGCATTTATCTTTGAATGAGAATACAAATATTTCTGTACAACAGATTTGCACAAGTAAAATCAATAGTATGCATTTCAAGGTACAAATGTTTTGCTGTAAAAATAAGTAAGTCATGAGAATGTAATGTGCAGTATACTTAATAATAATGCATTACATATTTGAAAGTTGCTAAAGAGTTCTTAAAAGTTCTCACTATAAAAAAATTTTGTAACTATGTATGGTTACAGATGTTAAATAGATTTTTTGTGGTGATCATTTTGATATACAAATATCAAATCATGATATTGTATGCCTGAAACTAATATAATGTTATTTGTCAATTATACCTCAATTAAAAAGTAGGTATTTAAAACTCTCATAAAAAACATTGGGTCTGTCTTTTGCCCTGTGATTCCCAACTGAGTGAGAGAGAGCTGCCTCTCTGTGTTGCCTGGGAAACATTTCAAAACCACCTGCGCTCACTCCCCCTGAGCCGCCCACTCCCTCTGAGCCATCCTGACTTGCTAACCTTTATCAGACTCTAGAGGGTAGGGATTGGGGGAGAAGTGATGTGTGTAGTTCCCTGGGTGATTTTGCTCCATGCCCTACTCTCCTGAGAAACACTGCTTTGGCTCTTCTAATTATGAGAATGCTGCTCTAAGTTAATTCACTTCCCACTGAAGAGTTACATTGGTCACAATCCCTGTGAGAGAAAACATTCCTTTAATTTGTGCAGGCCCTGTATTCTTCAAGAGGCAACTCTTGAGACACAGCTAAGATGGCAGACTAGCAAGATCTTGAGCTCACCTCCTCTCCACAGACACAATAAAATCACATCTAATACAAACTATGGCCTTTGAAAAAGAACTGAGGATTGGGTGGCCAGTATCTTCACTAGGAATAGTGATAGAAAACATCAGAAAGGGCAGGAAAAGCTAAAACATGGTCTCGCCTGGATCAGTGCCCAGGCACTGCAATGCAAAGTTACGAGGGACACCAGTACTACAGTCTCCTCCCAGGAACTGAAGGGTTTATTCCACATTCATTGTCCCAGCATCTAGGAACTGCATGGTAGAGGGGAGTACACACATCCTTGTGTGGAAAACAAAGGGGGATTTCCTTTGGAGAACAATAGGACTCTGAGGAACACATAACACAGGACAGTGAACAAGGAAAGACAACAGATAAAGTGTGCACAGATCTGAATCTCATTTGTTGAATTAAAACCTTCAGTGGGAGGAATAGGAAAGAGGGATGGCATTGTGGTAAACAGAGATGCAGCCAGGTGTCGTTCCAGACTCTGTTTTGTTTGTGTGGTGATGGTACTGGGAGACACTACATTGGAATAAAGTCAGAGGTCATTCTGCCATCAACAGTGCTCACAGCCATGGGACAATTTGTTCTCCTGATTATGGTTCTCATGGCTAGCTGCCAGCAATCACTAGGATAGCAGCAGACAGTCAAGGCCGACAACCCCAGCACAGGCAGCTGAGTGCTTTCCTGCAAAGCTCAGTTTGTGGAGCTTCCAGCTCTGCTGTGGCAGCTCTCAGGGAGGGTCACAAGAGAGACTTCAGTTGTCTGAGAAACAGCTGCACCTCCCTGCCTGGAGCTGCTGCTGATCTGCCTGCTTGCATACAGTCTAAAGCCCTTAGGCCCAGGCAGCTGAACCTTTTGATGATACTGAAATTAGAAAACAATAAAAGAATAAAGATCTATAACAAAGACAAAGGAAATTGAGAAATTTCCAAACAGAATTCATAGAGCTAGATAATATAATAGTTGGACTAAAGAATACAAAAGAGTGGTGTTCCCTGGTTGTCTAGTGGTCTAGTATACCTGGGAGCTGTCCCATATACATCCCTGGGTCCTGGGTTCAAGGGGCTGGGGGGAACAACCAATGTGAACAACTAAATAAAAATAAATAAAGTACTTCTTCCTTCTCTCTCTTCCTGCCTGCCTGTCTATTCTCCTTTATTCTGCCTGCACCTATCTTTAAAAAAAAGAGAGAGAGAATGCAATAGAGGTACTCAATAATAGACTGGAAGAAGCATCCAATAGAATCAGTGAGCTAGAAAACAGGACAATGGAAAGCACACAAGCATAGCAGCGAAGAGAAAAAAAGAAACAAACATAGAACAAGATATTTATGGGATAACATCAAGAGGAATAACATTATCCCATCATAGGGGTTCCAGAAGGGGAGGGAGGGAGGGAGGGATGGATGGAGAGAGAGAGAGGGAGAGAGAGAGAGAGAGAGAGAGAGAGAGAGAGAGAGAGAGAGAGAGAGAGAGAGAGAGAGGCAAGAACCTTAATAGAAGAAATAATAGATGAGAATTTTCCTCAGTTGGAGAAGGAAACAGACATCTAGATTCAGGAAGTTCCCAGAGTTCCAAACAAAGAAACCCAAAAAGACACACACTAAGACACATAGTAATTAAAATAACAAAAACTCAAGATAAAAGGAGAGTCTTAAAAGCAGCTAGAGATAAATGTGTCCCACGCAAAGGAACTCCCCCTAAGATTGTCTACAGATTTCTCAGTGGAATCTTTTCCGACCAGAAGGGAATGGCATGACATATTCAAAGTTCTGAAAGAAAATGACTTTCAACAAAAAGCATTCTTCCTTGTTAGATTGTCATTTAGAATTGAAGGAGTCATACAGAGCTTTCCAGAAAAACAAATTTAAAGGAATTCATTAGTACTAAACCAGACTTGAAGGAAATACTAAATGTGTAAAATGAATGAAACCTCATTTAAAAGCTGTAAAGACACTAAAAACATAAAATGTGAGAGGGAGGAGAGTAAAAATGTGGACTGTTGGAATGAGCTCAAGACAAACATGCTTTCGATTCAAAATAGGCTATAAACAAAACAACAATGAGATATCATTTCATATCTGTGAGAATGTCTATTATTCAAGACTAAAAACAAGTTTTTGTTGATGCAGAGAAAAGGAAAACATATGAATTGTTTGTGGGAGTGTAAATTGGTAAATATAGAAAACAGTATGGAGATTCCTGAAAAAAATTGAAAATAAAAATTTCATACAATTCTGCTATCCCACTTCTGGGTAATCACTTGAAAAACCCAAAACACTAATTTGAAGCAATAAATGAACCTCTAAGTTTATTGCATCACTATTTGCAATAGTCAAGCACTGAAAGCAATCTAAGTGCCCATTGATAGATGAGTGGATAAAATGATGTGAGTGATATACAGAGTAGAATACTACACAGCTATTTAAAAGATAATGAAATGCTGCCATTTGGAACAAAGTGGATTCCAGGATGGAATTAATCAGAAGGAGGAGAAAGTCAAATATCTCATGATTTTACTAATGTGTGATATGTAGAAAAACCAATCAAACCAAAATAAACACTTAGTCTATAAGACCAAATTAGTAGTTACTAAAAGGGAAGAGAGAGGGAGAGAAAGTTGGGTAAAAGGGGTCAATTATATGGTGGAGGATAGAATTAGACTGTTGCTGGTGAATTTAATGTGTTGTATACAGATGTTAATTTGTTGACTTATGATATATACTTTAAACCTATATAATGTTATAATGCAATGTTCATTCAATACATTTCTTAGTTAACAACAACAAAAGAAGCAATTCATTCCCCCCACCCCCCAATTTAACACCATTTATTATGAACACTTCCTGGTTCAAAAGAATAGGTCAGTGATGGTCCACAGAGCAGGAAGAAATTCGGGTGGCTTTTTATTGCATGTCTAGGCCTCCAGTGAAAACCATATAATTCATGAGGATTCCACCCTCATGACCTAATTACTTCCCAAAGACTCCACCTCCAAATGCTATCACAATGAAGATTAGGTTTCAATAGACACAAACATTCAGTTTATTGCATTCCATCCATCCAGATGGAACACTGTTTAACCATGTTAAATGATGTCAATTGATGGTGATTGGCATTGAAAGATCTACCACATATTGTTCAGAAAATATAAAGTTATGAGACAAAATGTTAAAATATAATCCCTGTTATACAAAATTATCCAGCATAATTTTTCACAAATCAGCGCTCTCCTAGGGCCTCAGCTACTTCCTGCTTATGTAAACCTCATGCAGTTTTCAGACCAAAGGCTGACTTCATTACCTGAGGAAATAACTTGCTGAATACTTCGCCTACATGTCCTGAAGAATTTGAGAAATCATCAGGATGTTTCATTTTCAGTTGTAGAACTTAGTTTCAGAGAGTGTTTGACTCAGTTAGTATGCCCTATGTGATTAAGAATTTGGATTTTTATTAGGAAGAAAATCAGTTCTTTAAGTGAGAAGTCATACATTGTTATTCATACAAAATTCTGCAGTCAGATTTGCATGTTCAAACACTAAAATTCTCAGATATTTTTCTAACAATCTAAGAAACATCGAGGCAGTTTGTTTTCTCCAAAAGTTTTTTAGGTCTATGTCACAAAGTTGGCTCTGATGATTAAAGACAGATCTGCTCATTCTGTCATTTAGCCCATTACTTCTTTGGCACCTCTCAAAAAATTTTCTGTTACTAAAATGCAAATGTTGACCAAACTATTTAACAGTAATAGCTGTCAACTTCTAAGCTTGAACTTCAACGTAAAGGAGCACTACTTTCTGGAAATTCATTTTAAAATTTCATCCTCTCTATAAAATATTCTGTGTGATTTGGGATATCAAATCTCCTACAGAGTTTGTCTATTTCACAGGCCTCTGCACTACTAATGTGCTCATCAAAGAAAATGTCAGGCAAAACTGGAATAGATTGGAGACATATAGATTGGAGAATATAATTGTAGATAAGATTTTAATGACACATGTTAATAGATAAGAGAACTGGGAGAGACTTGCAGTGTATTATGCAGCATAGAGAATACGCAGTAGGAACACAGCATCTAGAAGAATCAGTGTGCCCTCTGTTACACTCCCATCTCCTCCAGTAGCTCTCATATATTTTGCTTTTGTATCTTCCTATATAATGGTGAACACATCACTAGAGTTCTGGGCAAGCATGAATCTAAAAGAGACTCCTCTGGCAAGAAAAATAATGTTTGATGATTGACACAGCGGCCTTCCCCCTTGGCAAAATGGTGCCTGGATTTCCTAACACTCTCATATAGGTGTCCAGAGTGGGACACTTGAGCCCTGGAGAGCTAGGAAACCATCATCATTGAGCCTCAATGCTGAATAACAAATTTAATGACACTCTGGGCAAAGGAGAAGCCCATAGTCCCCAAACAGCTACACCTCATTTGCCCTAACTCTTTCCACTTCAGTGAATAGCAGCCTGATCTCTACTTTCAGCAATTTCATTTCTTAGAATGAGGACCTTCTCTGGTCACCAAAGCCAGCTTTGCTTGCCAGGAATTAATGCACAAACCTCAGTAACTTTTAACCAAAGACAGAAAAGAGTCAATGGTGTATAAGCGCACCAGCTTCCCTGGCCCATGGTCAGGATAACTCATTTTTCCAAAATATCCTCATAGGACTGAGCCCCAGGTACCCACCGTGGCAACTTTCTCAGTAATAGACTATTTATTGACTGCCTCCTCTTCCCTACCTCCCTCACCTACTTTCCTACCAGTGTTTCCTGGGATCACCTCCAGAATAAACCACTGGCTTCCAAATCTTTGTCTCAGAGATTCTTATTCTTGGAGAACCCAAATAAAAGCACAGACATTGAAACCAAACAAGGTCCCAAGCAAGCACAGGTTTTGGAGTCAGAGGGATTGGATTCTGGTTCTGAACCATCTATATCCTAATTCTGTAGCCCTGTCTCAATTTCCGTGCTTGTGACGCCCTACATCATAGGGTCGTTGTGGGTATTAAACAAGATAATGGATGTAAAATGCCCAGAGCATAGGATGAATTTGAAAGTGGATGAGATTTTTATTACCACAATCCCCCCAATTTCTACCCCCAGGCTACTGTAATAGAACAGAAAACAGTACTTTCTGTATTAAAATGTCTGTCCTAACTCATCACCTGAAACCAAGCAGATGTTCCTTATCCACATACATCATTTGATATCTTTCAACAAAAACAGCCAAAGAAGTGGTGACCTTCTGGGAATTTGGGAAAGAAAGCAGAATATTTCACTCCTCCAAGGGACCCCAGCAGAAGCTGTGATCTCATGTGGACCCTGGGGTCCTCCTAGCCTGTATTTTGGGTTTGGTAGCCACTGAGGGATCAATTATGATATTACTGCTCTGGAGTGCTTTAATGGTGGTGCTACCACCGTCTCTCTTAAGGGATGAATAATACTGATGTTTGAAATATGCACGGCACTTTTACTCCTCCAAGACTGCCAATATATGGTCCCTTATTTTATTTTGTATTCCAATAGTTCTCATATGAAGACAGTGTTCTGCTTTTTCAATCAGAATGTTTGTAAACTGCACAGCACTTCTCATGGTTATGTCCCCCTGGGATTTATAGAACAAATAAATCCCTTCTCCGTGTTAACACCTTTCAATAACTGTAGACTGCAGTCATCGACCACTCCCCTGCCTCCTTTCATGCTTTCATCCATCAAATTCACGTCAAACCTATTTGAAAGTCAGGAGTGGGGGTGGGGGAAAGAGTGCCATAAAGAACCAGAAAGCTCCATCAGAAACGTCTTCACATATACCTTATATAGTTCTTCATTCTTCTTTCCTCTCATTTCTTGTTATTGTGTCTCTTCTCTGATTTCAAGAGAAAATAAATATCCTATGTCAAAACGTCAGCAACATCCCAGTGAAAAAAGAATTTTTCAACTCTCAGTCCTCTTGGAACATTTCTTTTTTTTTTGCTTTCCTCCATCTCTGAATGCATTCTGCAAAATGTCCACAAAATCAAATAGCACAATTAATATGTGTCCGGTTCTTTCTCTCCTTTATAGCCCACTCAGACCTCTTAATCTGAGAGCCCAGGCAGTGGAGAACACTTTCCTGTAATTGTTTACACAGGCACGCACGCATGTCCGCGCCATTTTGCCTTTCTGCTGTTCACCCTCCCTTTCTCTCTCAGAAGCCAGTCTCCAGGTGACCGTGCCATGGCCAATCCCCCACTAAGTTGTGTCCTAGATTCAACTTCTACCTCAATTAAGGAAACATCAGAGACAAAGGCCCTTATTTTTAAATTAAAAAACTTCCCTTACAGACTGCCCTGAGTGTGCTTCCCTAATCAAAGCTGCTTTGAACATGTTTCTGCTCTGACAGGCAATGGAGAGGATGTTGCGTGTAGAAAATGTTCCTGTAAAATACTTGAGCATCAGGAGCACGTAAGGGAACAAAGTCTAGTGTGGAAGTGTCTCAGAAATTTGTCTTCATCCCAGATGTGCCAGAAGAACATGATTAAAAACAGAAGTTTCATGCTTCTAATTCTTTTTTCTTATTCTAACTTTATAAGCATTTTTGTTTCTATCTCCATTTATTTATTGATTGATTCTTGTTATACTTGCCCATTTTAATTCTTTTCTTGTTTCTTTTTAAGTTGATTTCTTTCTTGGATTACCTTTCTCAAAACCCATTTTGTTTTATTTTTTCATCACCTCTCTAACCCTCAGGCACCACCTGCTTCTCTGTGTCTTCTCTTAAAAGAAAATTAAGAATCATTAACCCATCTATCATTTCTTACCATGTCTCACCACTTCTAAAATTGATTTAAGAAAAATACTTTCAAGAGTAGTATAATTCATAATAGACCCAACTGGAAACAACCCAAATGTCCATCAACTACTGACTTGGTAAACAATATAATGGACTATTACTAATAATGATAAAGAGTGAACTATTGATAAATACAATGTCATGGCTGAGTTTCAAAATGATTTTTAAGCGAAATATAGTCCAAACACAGAATGATATATGCTGCATAATTATATTTACATGAAGTTCAGGAATACGTAAAATGAATCATGGTGGTACAAAAAAGGACATGGTTGTGGGGAAGCAGTGTATTGAATGGAAGGAAACAGGAGGTAATGGAAAGATTCTTTATCTTAATTAGGGTATGCTTGCATTCATCAAAATTCATCAAACTATATGCTTTAGATCTATGCATTTCACAGTCTGTAAATTATATCTCAGTTTAAAAAATCTTTTAAAGAATGAAAAAAGGCAGATAATTATTAATAGTGTTATTTTCATTCCACGGCTTATGATGTGACAATTGAAATTTATTTTTCTGAAGACTAATAGAATGGGAAATGCTTAGATTTGAAAAAAAGAAAGACACAAAATCACGTATACGAATGGCACCATTTTCCATAATGAAAATTTTATGCAGCATATGCACGGAACAAAATGGAGAAGTTTTATAAAAATTTAAAAAGCAGTAACACTCCTCTTCTTTGCACATAAGAGATTTTGCCTTCCCTAATTTTTTATCTTACTTGTTATGTGAAACAGGACCTTAAAGAAAAGGCAACACTTCTTTCAGAAACTCACGAACTGTACCACTTAGTTACCACTTAGTCACCCAAAAGCTTCTATTGGGTTGTCCAGAAAATAAATGGATCCTGAAAGCCTGCTTCCCAAAGTCCCTCTGTTTGGGTCAGTGGATCTCTTATTCGGTTTCTGTCCCCTTGTCCAAGTGGCCAGACCCCTATAAGTGTGCTCTTCAGTAGACCAATGACCCACCACCTCTTTGCCTCTTAAACCAGACGTGGTGGATCATAATATCCAGGTTGTAGATGCAGGGCTTTCTATCTGAGTTACTAATCTCAGTAATTTCAGGTGTGCCTTGCTGCAATAGCGGTTAGGTCCACCATCTCTGGTGGAGCACAGCCATACATTCCAGAGGGGGCCAGAGGAGGGGGACAATCAACATGATCACCTTCATTCCTGCCTGTACCTTTCCTTTGGAAAAAAATCTAATTTCAGGAAAAGTTAATTAACTGGGAGAACTGAGATTCCTATAGATTGCAATTAATATGCCCATGTTAGTTTCAGTAAGCAGTGATTGCAATGGCAGGACTTTTTTCCCCAGATCAAATTTAGTTGAAGAAAATATAAAACCTATAAAAATGATGGTTTATTTTGATGGATTTTGACATTTTTTTCCAGAAATGATACCAAGATGATCACTCATCTAAAGAGAGTAAGAGAATAGGCAGCAAGTAAAAAGAACCAAAGTATAGTGGCGTCTTGATAGATACAAATTCAGGGGAAAGTGAATTTCTTTTCATGAATAAAAAGTTTGGAAAGAATGACCACAATATTCCATCTGTTCTCATTTCATTACTTAATTGATGAATGTATTTTTAGGAGAGAATCATTATTTATTTTTGTGGAAATAGAGGAATACTCTGCCTGATTGATTTGTTCAATTCCTCTTTTGAGAAAGGTTGGGCTTCCAGGAGTTCCAGGGGCTGGGGGAGAGAGAAATAAGTGGAGCACAGAGTTTTAAGGCACTGAAACATTCCTGTATCATACTATAATACACGTTATCATATATTATTTGTCCAAATGCATAGAATGTGCACCACCAAGCATGAACTCTAATATAAACTATGAACTAGGATGAATCATTTGATCTAAAACCAAATAGTATATAATAAAAATTCTGTGATAAAATGGCTAGTTTATGTTATGGGTGTCATTTTTATTCTGTATCTATATTAATAAGAAGAAAATACTGCTGTTTGCCTGATTGAATAGCATATTCCCTCTGGAATATACAGAGTGAAGTTCATATCCTTCACTGGGGAATTTCCTTTCCATTAATGAACAGTTTCTTCTTGGTTCTCCATAAACAGTACAGGGTCCATTTTGTTGGTGTATATATCTAAACTTATTAGCAATGTAGGAACATCAACTGTAACAAATGTACCACTCTGGTTAGGGGGTGATGCAGACTATGCATATATGAGGAAATCTTTGTCCCTTTCCCTTAATTTAGGTGTGAACCTAAAACTGCTGTAGAAAAATAGTCTTTAACTAAAAATGACTTTAAAAATTTAAGTATAGTGTTGGACTGGACATTCATTCAGCTTCATTCCTGCCTGCACCTGTCCTTTGGAATAAGATCTAATTAATTTCAGAAAAAGTTAAATAACTTGGAGAACTGAGATGCCTCTAGAATGCACTTATTTACTTACACAGTATCAATTTCCCTCTTCCCCCTTCCTAACAGAACTTAATTTTATTCAAACAGCCTTCTTACTTCCACACAGCTCAAGAGAATGAAGAGAAGCTGACCTCTTCCTCAGCTCCAAGAATAGCTCTTGATTAGTCTCCACTAATCAAGGTAATTCTGTCATTCTTGCCAACAATTGATTCAGAAACCCAAGCTTAAGGAAATCAGTGCATGACATTCCCCAGATAATTGTGGTCACATGATATTAGCCCACCCAACCACACAGTAGGAGAGGATTTGAAGGCCATGTCAGAGAGAGATTTCTTGCTTTCCTCCACTGAACATAAGCAAAGAAGTACATCCCCTCAGCTGCTGCTGGCACGGCCTTGCAACCATGAAGGAAATCAGACTGAGAACAAAAGAAATACGTGAAGGAAGGCAGGGCCAAGACAATTAAGAGAAAGAAAGCAGATTTCTGTCTGAAGCCTGCATTACCTTTGAACATGGTAATGGATTTTCTTATTTTTAAGCCAGATTGAGCTTTATTTCTGTTACCTGCCACTGCAAGTAATCTGACTAACATAGGTATTCCTGACTTGATGTGAATAAATTGGTCTTTATGAAATTCTTTGCTCAGATATATCCATAATTATTGTTGTGACACTCCTTGGCAACCAAATATTTTCCAAACATATCGTGCAAAGTTAATTGTGCTAGCAATATAAAAAGTCCCCAATAAGACTAACCCAAAACCTAAACTGACAGGATTTGATAAAATCAGCCAAACTGGTCAGTCATTTATTCATCCAACAAGGAGTTATATGTATCAAGCATTAAATAATGTAAAGCTCACTGCACTGTAATTCTGTCCCTTTAAATCATATTCGAGCACGAAGAAAACAGGGCAATCTGTGATTATGCATATATTCATTACAAACTACTGCACAAATATTTGGCTCATAACTATGAGTTAAATGGTATGACATTTCCATGAGAAAATTAATTACTTGAACATGTGTTATATAAAATATGTTAAATCATTTATTTGGATGTTGTATATTGCATATTAGATTTTAACCAAAGGAAATACATGAGAAATAAACATGAAATGCACACTCTATACATCATAAATGTCATGTTATACCCCAGGGTCTTTTGCAAATGAACAATTTTTTTCTGGTTGAGGAGAATGGCATCCAAAAGATCATAAGATCATGGATCCAAAGAAGAGAGGCATATTGCAATAAGTCCTTCATGTATTTATAGTTTGCAATTATTGATAACTTGTCTACTTAAAGACTATGTTTCACACAAATAGCTGTGTATAAAGAATGGATAGATTAATCATTTCAGATACCCAACTGTCAGCTAAAATAGTTTGAAATTCTGTCTGTCTAGGAATAAGGAATAAAGATTTATGGTATGTATGAATACCTAAATTCTGATATTTTCTATGGTTTTAGCAATTTTGAGATATATATATGTATATATATACATACATACAGATACAAATACATATGTAAGCTGGATGTTGTCATAAATGCCACTTGACATACATACTACATTAAAAAGACAGTGCAAGAGAACTAAATGAAAAAAATAGTAGTAAGGCTAGATATATACACAAACAAAATGAACCCTGTATTGTTTATTGAGAACTAAGGAACTGTTCATAAGTGACAAGAAAATTCCCCAGTGAAGCATACGGACTTTGCTCTGTATGCTCCAGAGGGAATATATTTATTCAATCAGGCAAACAGCAGTACTTTCTTCATATTAATATAGATACAGAATAAAAATGACACCCATAACATAAACTAGCCATTTCGTAGCAGGTTTTTTATTATATATTCTTTAGTTTTAGACCAAATGATTTCTCCAAGCTCACATAATTAGTATATCTGATGTCAAACTTCCATTTCAAAAAAATGTTTTTGTCCTTCGAGTCACAGAATTTACAAATTGCCTAATTTATTTCTCAATTTCTTATCTTTAGTATAAGCATTTTCGAGGATATATTTATTTATTTGAACACATGATCACTGTGACTGCATTTTCTGTGGACCATCAAAGTGCATTCCTTTGCTCTGTTTAATTTTTCTCTTATGTATAAATGAATATTGTCACAATTACAGTGGATTGGCTGCGTTCACCAAGAATAATGTTCTCAGAGGCTGTGGGAATTCTCCTTTTGATTTAGGGGACAATACCAAGAACTTTTCCACACTGATTATGACACAATCCATGATATTAAAGACTTTTAAGTATGTAGGTAGACCATACAATATTATTTATAATTTTAAGCTATTTATCGCATAAATTTTGTTTTGCAAATTAAAATAAATTAATATGTTTAGATTCCCCATATGTGCAGTTTCCCCATTCCTCAGATATGTGTCAACACACCCCAGCAAACCACCAAGTGTTCTTCCCCAGTATCCAGTGGGGTTTGCCATCACTTGTCCCCCAACCCCCCGCCCCCACCCATTCATGATTGGTAACCTCAGTTCTATTGTAAGTGTCCACAAGTTGGTTTTGTTTCATCTGCTCCTTTGTTTTGTCTGTTCACATTCCACCTATGAGTGAGGTCATCTGGTATCTATCTTCTTTTGACTTATTTCACTTAGCATAATTCCCTCTAATTCCATCCTGTTCGATTCAAATGACAGGATTTCATTTCTTCCAAGGATTGTGTAGTATTCCATTGTGTATACATACTACATATTCTATCCATTCATCTATCCACCGATACTTAGGTTGCTTCCAGCTCTTGGCTATTGGTGCAATAAACATAGGAGTGCATGCATTTTTTTGAATCAGTGTTTTCATATCCTTCAAGTAGATACCTAGAGGTAGAATTTCTGTCAGTAATTTTTAACTTTTTGGACAAAGGAGGAAATAATTTTAATAATTAAGAGCAGAAATTAATGAAATAGACTTCCAAATCAAATAAAAAGGAACAATAAAATGAAACACAAGTTTTATATGAATATAAAGATGATAAATATATATGCTAGATATGCCGGGATAGGTTTGCTTTCATATACCTAATTGTTGTGTTAACAGAAAATTATTGTTAGTATTTCTTCTCATGTTGTTTCATTGTTTCTAGTTAACATTATTGATTGAGTAAATAAAAACAAACTTATTCTACAAACAAATGTATAGACCCAAGTTTATATGTTTTGAGAGATAACTAAATAACTGGAAGTTCTCCAAGCTAACTTCTATGTAGAATGCAATGTTTATTAAATGATAATTAATAAAACTAAACTGATTTGGAGCTTTTAACTTCTTATTACAATACAATCATAGCTACAGATTTTGTATGAGCCTTAAACATATACTGTCCAATACAGCAGCTATTAGCTACTTGTGACTACTGAGCACTTGCAATGTAGCCAGTCCAAGTTAAGATGTAAGTGGTGGTAAGTGGAAAATAAACACCAGATTCCAAACACTTAGCATACACATAATATGAAATATTTGATAATTTAATACTGATTACATGTTGAAATGATAATATTTTTTGTATATTAGTGTTAAGTAAAATATTATTAAAATTAATTTCACCTGTTTCTTTTCATTTTTTTAATGTAACTACTGGGAAAGTAAAAATAACATGTAGCTTGCACCATATTTCCTTTAGACAGTGCTGCCCTAGGCTGACATAAGATTTTTAGCGGGTCAGAGTATTTTACCAGCGACATCGTTTACAATTGTCAGTGCAAAATTAAAATGAATACAGGACAAATTCTAATCAATTTTGATATTGCTGTTTCTTCATTTATTTTATTGAAGGAACTTTGTGTTATAACATTATAGTAAGTCCACATCTGTGTACAATACATTAAGTTCACCATTATTTCCGTTTTTCCTTCACTATACAATTAATCCTCTTTACACAATTTGCCTGCTAACTCTTCCCCTTCTTTTCCTGCAACTACTGATTTGCTCTCATTGACTGAAAGTTTATTGTTTTTTTATTTAGTTCATTTGTCTGCCTGGTTTCTCTATATATCACATGAATGATATACAATGTCTGTCTTTCTCCTTTTGACTTATATCAGTAAGCATAAATCCCTCTAATTCCATTCATGTTGCAGCAAATGGCAGGATTTTATCTTTTTGATGCATAGTATTCCATTCTGTATCTATATATATATTTATATCACTTCTTTATCCACTCATCTGTCAATGGACATTTTATTCGTTTCCAACTCTTGGCTATTGTAAATAATGCTACAATGAAAATGTAGGTGCATACATCTCTGTGAATACATAATGTTGTGTTTTTAGGATAAATACCCAGAAATGGGATGATGTGATCATATGGAACTTCCACTCTCAATTTTCTAAGCAATCTCCATACTACTTTCCCTAATGGTTTAACAATCTTACATTTCCATCAACCATCCATGAGTTTTCTTTTCTCTACATCCTCTTCAGCACTTGTTGTTTCCAGTCTTTTGAATAATAGTCATTTTCACCGATATGAGGTAATATCTCATTGTTGTTTGTATTTCATTTTTGATAGTTTTTAAATTCCTTATAAACAATGTACTAATTTATTGCCTGTACTAAAGTCCCAATACCCCCACTACCCTCACACTTCTTGTTTAAACTTTATTGAAGAAACATTGAATCATAACATTATATAGGCTTTAGATGTGCATAACTGTAAATCAATATCTGTATATTTATGTTTACCACCAACAATCCAATTCTATCCTTCACCATATAACTAATGCCCTTTACCCAATTTACCCATGACTTCCCATTTCCTTCTGTTAACCTATTATTTGATTCTATAGACTAAAAGCCTGTTTTTGTTTGGTTTGTTTCATTTCTTTGGTTTTACTATGTACCACATATCTTTTCCTTTTTGACTTACCCCACCCTGATATTCCACAAAACTCAATCAATGTTCCATCTGAAATACTTGATCATCTGCTTCTTCTGCTTGTTGAAATTCCAGTGTTTCTTCCAGCTTAAGACTTCTCTCTCAGATCTCCCTCTAAGACTCCAGTCCTCAGGCATCTCTTCTCTTCCCACACTCTCTGCTGTCTTTTCTAACTTGTCAAGGTAAACATGATCTATGTTATTTATTTGAGTGGATAAATAGCACTGTCATTGCTCAAAATTTTTCATTAGAGTTTAGGTCTCATTAAGAGGTTCTTAGGTAGCTAGGATTTATTTCTCTTCTTAATCTCATTAAGGACCTAGGACAATGTTATAGCATTTTATATGCTTAAAAGGTAATTACTAAGTGAGTGAATGAATGAACGATAGGCATCATATGTTAGATTTATTAAAGTTGGAATGTCTGAGTGTCAAGTCACACAAAAGAGCAATATTTGCACAAGATTAAAAAAGCTAAGAGAAATTGTCACCAGCATACCTACCCAAAAAGACTAGCTAAATAAAACTCACCAAAAAAAGAATTCATGATGAAGGAAACTGAAAGCATCAGGCAGGAAGAAAAAATAGAGAAAGAATAAAATTGTAGATAAGGAAAATGAACTTTACTTTTCTTGAGTTTTCTAAATTTTCACTCTTCAAACAAAAATGATAACTTGTGATATTCTCAATATATGTAGAAGAAATATTTAAGTTGCTTATATTGTAATAGGGAAGACAACAGGATTTACAGGAAGATAATATTCCTATACTTCATTCAAACTGGTAAAATGTATAGACACTCATAGAATGTGATAACTTAAGTTTGTATAGTATTATAATTAGGGCAACTACTAAGAACCCATACAAAGAGATACATTAAAAATACTATAGAATCTGGGGGCAAGGTATCACTGGTATTTAGTGGGCAGAAGTCACAGATGCTCAACATCCCACAATTCACAACATAGTAAATATGTCAATCATGCTGAAGTCGAGAAATCCTGACTGCATGCTTCCAGTGCTATATATTGTCATTATTTCTACTAATATTTTTTTAAAGTGCTCTTATGTTTCCCCTTTAACTTCTCTCTATGTAATAAGTGAAACTGTTTTCCACAACCACCACCATCACCACTTTGTTATTCTTTTAATCTTGCCACTACGATAGTTTTAAAAAAATACCTTATTTTATTTTTACTTCTTTGGAAGAATAGATTATTTTTACTTTATATATTATTTGAATTTGCTATAATAAATATATATTATTTTTATAACTTGGGGGTAAGTTATTAAATATTTTTAAATTCCATAAATAATAGAGATTCAAAAATATGTTCAAGTAATCCACAGGAGTACAAGTAAAATAAACAGAATAAAAAAAAAAACTCCTCAGAAAACAAAAATTAGAATGACAAACTTATGCCTTAACATATCATTATTTACATTAAATGTAAATGGTCTAATTATGCCACTTGAAAGACAGAAATTGGCAGAGTGGATTAAAACCCATGATCTAACTATGAAACTCACTTCAAGTACAATATAAGTAGGTCAGAAATAAAATAATAGAAATATATCTACAAGTAGACATCAATCAGAAGAAAGGAGCAGTGAATATATTAATAACAAATAAAAATAGTTTTCAGAGCATAGAAAACTTCCTTGGGCAAAGAAGAATTTTAGGTAATGATAAAAGAAGCAGGCTACCAAAGAGGCATGGCAATTCTAAATGCATATGCATAAACCAACACAGCTTCAAATACATGAAGTAAAAATTAATATAATGATAAGCTAGAAAACTCCACAATTATAGTAGAAACTTCAGCACACATATTTAAGTAATTGGTAAAGCCTTTAGGCAGACAATAGCCAAAGACATATAAAAACTTAGCACACCGTCAACCAACAAGATCTAATTAATATTACACCCAATAATTCCAAAATGCATGTCCTTTTAAACTACTCATGGTATGAAGATGGTATCAAAAGTAAAGAAGGAAATTCCTACCCCTCCCAAAGTCAAAAGCAAAGCAAAGGCTTTGAAGACCAAGAAAGTAGTGCTGAAAGGCATCCACACCCACACGTACACACAAGAAGATTCATATATCACCTAACTCCTAATGGCCCAAGACACTACCAGTACTGAAGGCAGTCCATATATCCTCAGAAGAGCACCCCCAGGAGAAAAGAAAATCGCCCACTATGCCATCACCAAGTTCCCCCAGAGCAGTAAGTCAATCATGAAGAAAATAGAAATAACAACAAATTGTTCATTTGGATGTCAAAACCAACAAGCACCACATCAAACTGGCTACAAAGTTCTAAGACATTGACATAACACCCTTGTCAGGCCTGGTGAAATGTGCTTATGATGCTTTGGAGGTTACCAGCAAATTGGGATCATCTGAGTACGGAAGATTAATTATAAATATAAAATGTTTTCACCATAAAAAAATAAACTGTCCATAGACCATGGAACAAGATAGCTCATATCCTGGGTCATCAAACAAAATTCAACAGAGTCAAAAGAATTGAAATCAGAGTGTATTCTCTGACAAAGAATTAAACTAGAAGCCAGTAAGAGAAAGATAACAGAAAATAACCAAGCATGTAGAAACAAAGGATCATGCTTTTAATACCTATGGGTCAAAGAGGAAACTAAAAAGAATGAAAAAATGCATTGAATTGGATGAAAAATAAAACATACCAAAATTTGTGAGATGCTGCTAAATCAGTGCTGAGACATTTCTATCACTAAATGCTTACAATAAACCAGTGAAAAAAATCTCACATCAGTCACCTGATCTCCTTAATAAACTACAAAAAGGAGAACAAAATAAATAAATGCAAAGGAAGCAGGAGTAAAGAACGATAAAATTAAGGTCAAAAAAGAAGTATAATTATGTTTGTGGACAGATGGATGCTATCCAGACTCATTATGGTGATCATTTCACAATATTTATAACCTTTGAATCATTTTGTCACACAGCTGAAACTAATATGTTATATGTCAGTTATGCCTAAATATAAAATAAAAAACAATAGCATAGAAGATGAATGTTTTTACAAGATCAGAAAATGATTTTGTAAATTTAAAAATATTAAAATTTAATGACAGGAATTAGTTCTTTTAAATCTGTAATAAAATCACTAATTATCTATCAAGACTGACAATAAAACAGAGAAGACACAAACTACTAATATCAGAAAAGAAATAGAATATCACTTCAGATCCTACAGATATTAAAAGGATAATAAGGAAATACTATGAACAACTCTACACAAGCTTGATAAATTAGATTAAATTAATCCAAAAGCACAGACTACCACAAGTCACCTAATATGAAATAGATAATGTGAGTAGTTCTATAACTATTACAGAAACTGAATTTATAACTTAAGAACTCCCAAGAAAGCAACCCCTAGGCACAAAATTCAACCAAAATGAATTTCAGGTGAATTCTACCAAACATTTAAAAAATAATTAATACTAAAAATGCTAAATCTTTTCCAACTTCTTTATCCAACTTCTTTTATGAGGCCAGTATAACCCTGATAGCAAAATTAGACAGACAGTAAAAAACAACCACAACAAAAACCCTGCCGACCAATAATCTTCATGCATATAGGCATAAAAGAACTTAACAAAATATTAACTAACAGAAATGAACAAAATGTTACACATCATGAACAAAGATGATTTATTTCAGAGATGGAAAACTGTTTCCATTTGAAAATTAATCTCTTGGGCTAGAAAAGAAAAATTATATGATCATGTCAATTGATAGACAAAAAAGCACTTGGCAGAATTTAATGTCCAAGAAGAATGTTAGGAAAAATGGTGGAGTAAGGAACTCCAAAAGTTTACCCTTCCATAAAAGTATGAAAAATCTGACAAAAATCAGCTTTTGCAGAACTCCTGAAACTTATCAAAAGTTTGCAATGAGCAAGGGAGTGTGTAAACAAGAAAAATAATTCAAATCTCAGTAAGAACAGTGAACTGTGTGAAGTCTTAACATATCCTGATTCCATCTGCACTCCCAATCTCAGTGCTTCTCTTGAAATTAATACTTCATCTTCCTTGTACTGACTGGAGGGAAGCAGAACAGACTTATTCACAAAGAACTGTAATTATTTTTCTTTGATTCATATGGTAACTTCTGGGAAGACCAGCCTTAAATGCTTCCCTTTATTTTGTCTACCTCAAAAGTCACCTGTTTTCTGAACATATTAAGCATAGAATTACTACATGATCTAGCAAAAAGCAGTTCACTACTAAATATATGTCCAATAGAAATGAACCATAACAACTTGCACATAGATGTTCATAGCAATTTATTCAAAATAGAAAAAAGAAACTACCCCATGTCCATTAACTGATGAATGGATAAACAAGCTTTGTAATCCCATCACAAGCGAATATTATTCAGCTGTAAAAAAAAATGAAGTGTTGACACACACTATGACATGGATGAAGTTGAAAACATTATGCTAAGTGAAAAAAACCGAACACAAAGGTCACATATTACATGAACCTATTTTTTATGAAATATCCAGAATAGATAAATATATAGAAACAGAAAGCAAGTTAATTATTGCCAGGGACTGAGGAGAAGAGGAATTAGGGCATGACTGCTTAATGTGTATGGGTTTCTATTTGATGTATTGAGAGTATTCTGGAATATATGGTGGTAATGGTTACACAGTATTGTGCATATTCCAAAAGACCATATTGAATTTTACCCCTTAAAATGGTTTGGATGATGAATTTATCGTTTTGTGAATGCTATCTCAATAGAAGTAATGTAAAAAAAGTGAAATATCCATTCATAATAAATGCTCAGAAAAAAAGGAATAGAATATAGCTTCCTCAACTTAATAAAGAACACCTACAAAAACAGCTGATATACACAATGATGAAAAATTGAATGCTTTCTTCCTAAAATCCAGAGTGAGGCAAAGATGTCTGCACTCTTCACTCTTATTTAGTATACTACGTGATACTAGCCAGTGCAACAAAGCAAAAAAGCAAACAATAGATCAAGAAGGAAGAAATTAAAGCATCCCAATTTTCAGGTGATACGACAGTCTACATAGAAAATTCCAGTGAATGCAGCAAGGTCATGGGATGCAAGATCAACTGCAAAAAAATCAATGGTTTTTCTATTCCTATTCTATGTATTAGTAATGAGTATATAGATACCAAAATGAAAAAGATATTATCATTTAATGCCTTTCAAAAAAAGTGAAATATTTAGGTTATAAATATAACAAAATACATTCTGAACTTTTATCTTGAAAACTACAAAATACTGACAAAAGAAAGAAAATATTTACATAAATGGAAAGACATATCGTATTCATAAATTGGAAGACTCAGTATAATAAAGGATCATTTCTTCCCAAATTGATAGTTTTCATGAAATTTTTATCAATACCCCAGTGAGTTTTTTGTAGATATAAAAAAGATTATTCTAAAATGTGTATGAAAGGGTAATGAAATTAAAAAATTCTGCTAAAACAGTGTTGAAAGAGAAAAACAGGGAAATAGAACATTAGAAACAACCATTGCATCCAATTATTATTATGCAGCTATAGTAATCAGGACAGTGTGGTGTTAGCAAAGAAATAGATACATAGATAAATGAATGAAACAGAATAGAAATCCTAGAAGTAGAATATATAAGCATGATCAATAACTTTTGAAAAAAGTACAAAAGCAATTCAAAGAGGAATCTTTTCAACAAATGATGCTAAAGCAATTGGACATCCATAAGAAATACATAAATAAACCTTGACCTAAACCTCATACCCTATGTAAAAATTAACCTCAAATGGATAATAGATTTAAACGTGAAAGGCAAAACTATAAAACTTTAGAAGAAAAAATATTTGGATTTAAGACTAGGCAAACATGAAATGAAAAACACAGTTCATAAAAAAAAAGTCAATAAATTAGACTTATTTCATCCAAATATAAAACTTTTGGTCTTTGAAAGACTATTAAGAGAATGAAAAAACAAGGTACAGACCTGGAGAAAATATTTGTTAAATATATCTGACAATGGACCTGATCTAGACTATATAAAGAACTGTCAAAGACAATCCTGAAGAATAATGACGATGTTAAGGGAACCCTATTAAGTTTTAAGTTTTTACAAATTTGTTTTAAGTTTTACCGATGTATTATAATTAAGGCGCCACAATATTGGCTCAGAGATAGACAAGCAAATCAAAGACACAGTAACACAGCCAACGGCCCAGCAAGACACCACAGTATATGACATGATATATGACAGAGCCATCATTACAAATTAAGATATTTATATGAAAAAATTGCATCTTTACTTCATACTATGAAAAAATACACTCCCTAGTCCATTTAGGAATTAAATATAAGCAGCAAAGACTTTAAGATATTTAAAAAATACAAAAGAATAATGATGGCAGGAATCCAAATATCTATCAATAGGAAGAGTTAAACAGTCATATACAATAGAATACTAGTGGACATGATGCACTTCCAAGATGGCCCTTGAAAGAAGGACTTGTGACCCCGTTTACTGGGAGTACTTTCCATAGTCCACCTTCAGCTACCAAGCCCTTCAAGGACTGACTCAGCTGCAGAGATCTTTTATCTCTTACCCTTAGTGGGATGGCCACATTCAGTGATTGAGGAAAACCCAGCTCAGGAGAGCTGTGAGAGCTGTGAGGGCTGTTCTAGTTTCATTTTATTTTATTTGCTCATGATACTGTGAGTCAGGAATTTGGTCTGAGTTTAGTTGGCCAGTTCTGTTCCACATAACATCAGCTGGGGTCATTTATTCAGCTGGTGACTAAACTGAACTAGGAAGTACAATAAATCTTCAATCAAATATCTGCACCCAAATGCTCCTCTTAGTGGCCTGTCTCACTGTATAATTATCTTGGGCTCTCTCATAACATAGTGAACTCAAAGTAATCACATTTCTTTTATGGTAGCTGGTGTCTAAGTAGGAACATTCTAAGTGGTGAAGGCAGAAACTATAGATCTCTTAATTTCTAGCCTTTGAAGTCACCCAGCATTGTGCCTGCTAACATTCTATAAATTAAAATAACTCAGAGAGCCCAGTTTCAGGGGGAGGGGAAATCGACTCCTCTTCTTAATGGTGCATGAAGAGATTACATTACAAAAAAGTCATTGGATTCAAGAGCTTTTTGTGTCCATCTTTGAAAACAAAATTTATCACAGCATCATATAAAGTCAAACAGGTTGAGGAGTTACATTTGCCCAAACCTCAAAGCAAATGGCTCTCCCTAAGGTTGTGTAGTATACAGCCAGCATAGTTGGTCCCCATAGCCCTAGACTGTCACACACATAAAAGCATGTCATGGATGAACAGATATAATATCTCACCAGTTACATGAAGTTTAAAGTGTCAAACTGAAGAACATATTATTTAAGGACACATAAAAATGTAGCAAACCTATAAAAACTAGCAAGGAAATGATAAACAAAAATTAGAAAGGGGTTAGAGGATATAGTTTTTAAGAGGAAAACATAATCTTGAGTGGTCTTGGTAATAGCCTGTTGTCAAGTGTTGCTATCAATACAGCATTCTTATGCATGTAAAATAATCTACACTTACAAAAGAAAGCAATATAAAAAAGGTGAATCAAGATTAATTCAGGATAAAAGTAATCTTTGATATAACAAAGTTATGACAAGAGGAGGATATATAGTAGATCTAGTAGCATTTATTATCTTGGTGAGTACCTATATTTTTCTTTATACATTATGAATTGAGTATGCACTTTCTTTTATTTTAATATCCGACAATGAATCAATTCATTTAGCATATATTTATTTATTGAGCACTTGCAATATGCTAGGCACTGTTCTAGGATCTTGGGAAACACTGATGAACAAAACAAGCAAAACTCCCTGTCCTAAGGTGGTGCACATAGCAGAATAAGGTGGTACAAACAGTCAGAACAGGCAATAAAGGGGTGCATCATCTGTAAAGTATTTGAAAACAACAATGAACAACTGAAAGCTAAAATGCTCCTACCCACTGAGGCACAATTCTCCTCTCATCCTCTTCTGGATAGCAAAGTGCTCAGTGCATCTGTTATGGCTTCTTGTATATGTATGTTGTATCAATTAACCACCTAGTATAAAGTACATGGTTTCTAAAAATTTAACATGGATTTGATCTTTCAAAATGAATTGTTTGTTATCACATTTAAGTTTTTGTGCTAAAGATTACCATGAGGGAAAAGAAGGGGGTGGGGAAGGTAGGGTCATCAGTGAACAGAATGTTGCCTGACAAGGATTATTTTCATCAGGTTGTGTTGTACCTCGTATGCAAGAGAGCAAAGTGTAAACTTCTCACTCTATAAAGGCGATAGATAAGCTTATGAACAAAGAAGAAATACTCAGCTTTTTCTTCCAGGATGCAAGACAATGGTGTTAGATTCAATCTAAACTAAGAATACTAAAGATAATTGAAACTGAGATGGCAGGGTATTAAAATTGTGATATATCCCACAAAATCCTACATAATCTGATTATATCCCCTTAGCTATATAGTCAGATAATCTGAAATACTTATAGATGTATCATAATATACCTCTGCAAAAAACACTGAGAGGAATGAGTTCACTGTTCAAGGACCATTCACTGAGTTTGTA
The DNA here is from genome assembly GCA_004363575.1 of Solenodon paradoxus. Classification (NCBI taxonomy): domain Eukaryota; kingdom Metazoa; phylum Chordata; class Mammalia; order Eulipotyphla; family Solenodontidae; genus Solenodon; species Solenodon paradoxus. The sequence continues at coordinate 65,142 of RJWH01005877.1, forward strand.
TCATAGTTAAATAAATATAAAAGCCCACCCAAGTAAATGAAAGTGAAACATTCCTATATTGAGACTCTTTCCTTGTATTGGTAATAGCAATAGTGAAAGAATCTGTTTTACTCATTATACTACTAAATTTCCATCCAACGTTTTCAAGTTATTCAGAAGCAAAGATGACATAAATAATGCAATGTTCACCATAGTCTTTTCAGAGAATCAGGATGGCATTCAAAAAGGCAGTTTTTGAGAAACCTGGGGTGACACATATGGAACAACTTGTTGTGACAGTAAATAAGAAATTGAGTAAGTTATATTTCAACAACAACAACAAAAACTTCTCTACAAAGCCAAACAAAGACTGTGGAAGATATTGTGTTGGATTAACATCTCATGGCATGGTTTCTTACAAAAGTCTTTGCTTGATTTTCAGCATTTTGGTTCATGAATGTAGTGGAATATATTTTGTGAATTATGGGCATTTAATTTTCACCAGGTCTATTCAAACATGTAGTCATATAATGTTTCTGAAAATTTAAGGCAATCTTGAGCAAAAAGTGCCTGAAGTAGACAGCTATTGTGGTTCACCCCACTCTTTCTCCTTTGAGAAACTGCTCCCCACATTTTAAATAATCTTTCTGCTACTTTATTTAAATGCTCCCACTGGGGAAACCAGTCATACTTAAGACCACATGACCTCAGAGCCCTCAATCTGCTTTTAACTGAAATGAGAGACAGGATCAGCCACTCTCAGAAAGCAAAACTCTTGTTCAGCTCAAATTCGTCCAAGTCTCCAAAGTATTTCACCTGGATTATTGCATTAGGCAACTGGTCTCCTACTTCCACTCCTGCCTCCCTACAGCTCATTCTCAACACATAAACCAAAGCAAGCACAAATCAGATACAATCCCCCTTATCCACAGTCCATGACTTCAGTTATCCACAGTCAACCACAGTCTGAAAACATTACATGCAGTAAGATATATAGATTTACATATATAGAAAGAACATTCATATAACTTTTCATATAGTATATTGTTATCATTGTGCTATTTATTATTAGTTGTTATGGGTATTAATCTCTTACTATGTTTAATTTATAAATTAAATTAAAATAGTTTTTAAATGTAAAAATAGTTATATATACATACATACATACATATATATGTATATATATATGGGGTTTGGTGCCATCAGTT